>ML220151.1:89069-254394 GCA_004786065.1 Ascodesmis nigricans | reverse complement strand
CAACACACGTACTCAACACAGCCGCAACATAGCCACAATATAGCCACAACACAATGTAAGACGACAGAAGGACAATGAGATGACCCCACCACAACTACTAAGGGAAGACAAAGGGAACAAGAATATCCACGCCGTCACAATAACCGTACAAACTGACTGTATATTCGTTTCATAACTAACTAGCGTATACGAGGTGTTGTTCCGTTACTGCCGTTTTCGTGCTTCATGCTAACCATGGTGCGCGCCTTTCTAACCTTACAGCCCTCAGCCCTAAACACTAAGCCCTACAAGACTGCGTTCCTGACTCATCCAACATCCGCCTCTCCATTCCAGCATCGCCATATGACGTGGCGTTAGCCCACAATACTGTGACAATCATGATGTGCACCTTTCTTACCTTACAGCCCTCTGTCCAAAACCTTAAGCTTTATAAGACCGCGTTCCTGACTGATCTAATTTCCACTTCTCGATTCCAGCATTGCCATATGACGTTAAGGCATTAGTCGACAACACCGGGTAGATAACAAAAGGTCAGGATTGAGAAGAAAGAAAGAAAGGAAACTGCAACAAATGAAAAATACAGGCTCTTATATAGACGTCTCAACCCTTACATAACTCATCTTGTACAGTCATGATTACCAACAACCCTCAAACAATGTACCACAACCTTCTACCACAACCTTTGCCGCCATGTAACCCAGTCTCTACAACAATATCACAATTTGGCGCAATCACTCCACAGCCTCAACACAGCCACTGCACCTCTCACAACACCTAAACGTACTCCCAAATCCACGCCGTGACATGAAGACCTGTCGGCCCCCTCAGTTACCTATCCCCAGACCGCACCCTCGATCTCGCCCTGCCTGTCTGTTCTGCCCCTGGCCTTCGCCCGTTCCCCTGAAATCCTGCCCGTTACACCTGCCTCCATTGGCGGAAGCCTGAAGAGCTGTCAGCCTCTCTCTGTTTCCTGCCTCCAGATCCTGCCCTTGACCTCACCCTTTCTGTCCGTTGTGCCCCTGGCCTCCGCCCGTCTCCCTGACGTTCTGCCTGTTACAAAGAGTATGTTTATTTTAAATATTGGTGAAGGGCTGAAGACTGCCTGTTGACACTACATTGCAACCACATCGTATAAGTATAAAACTTTGAATGGGTGATGAAACGTTAGACAGAGACAAGCCAGATATTGTCTTATTCTTCCTCGGATGATTGTGATTATCTGTTGATTCGCATCGACCACCTACTCCGCGGTTGCAGAGGTCTCGCCCCGCCATCACCAATTAAAATGTCCACGCCACCAGTAATGATATGACTTCGGAGCTCATCTGCTTCTCCGTAATCAGTTCGTTCGTTGCTCACACTCGGTACAATAATAGTGGTCAACGGCGTGTGCTCTCTTCCGTCGCTGTAACTATTCGCGCAATGGGTGGATTGACGCGTTTGATGGTTGCCTTATTGATCTTGGCTCATCGCGCGGCCACGTGAATTGCGAACCTTGCATGGTGGGGCACATTGGAGGGGGTCGCGACCAGAGCTCTCTGAGAATCTTCCTTCGCCATGCGCAACCTACTTGAATCCTCACGAAAGCGCCTTCGACTCGTCGACATTGCTGATGGCTGTACGCCAGAATCACGGATACTCGCGACCTGCTGGGATGCTGCTTCCACCGATGTGCTGGCTGTGATTGCTGGAGAGCCTGATGGGCTTTCGCTCTCTTTAGCACGAGTACAGGTCTTTTACCGACTCCCTTTCTCTACTCCTCAGTGACTAATATCCTCAGGACGATGGATCCTCCCACTTAGAATCTTCATGGGCTGCGTCTGAACCGACTGAAGCTCGCGACCTCCATCACTTCTCCGACACTTTGGCCACCATCCTCGTCCTCCGTAACGGCGACCTTGTCAAGATCGAAGATTCCTCTGTCGAAATTGTTGGAACTGTGGACGGCGGTATTATTGCGGCCTCATGGTCTCCAGATGAAGAGGTTCTGGCTCTCTGCACTGAACAGGGCTCTGTTCTCCTCATGACTCGCGATTTTGATCCTATACACGAGACCAACTTTTCAGTTGATGATCTGAAAGCGTCAAAACATGTTAACGTTGGTTGGGGTAAAGCAGAGACACAGTTCCAAGGCAAAGGCGCCAAAGCGATGAGAGATCCAACGGTACCAGAAAAGGTAGACCACGGAATTGCTAGTCAGTTTGAGACCGGTGACGTTGTTATCTCCTGGAGAGGTGATGGCGCCTATTTCGCCGTGTCGCGCCTTGACGTTGGAAAGCGCCGTGTCGTTCGTACATACTCGAGAGAAGGAGTTTTGGACAGTGTGAGTGAGCCTGTAGATGGGCTTCAACATGCGTTGAGTTGGCGCCCGTCCGGAAACATTATCTGCGCGGTTCGCGAGATGAATGACCAACTCGACATGGTGTTCTTCGAGAGGAATGGACTGAGACATGGTGGATTTTTGTTGAACAACGATTCACTACGGAGGGTGAATGGGCTTGCGTGGAACTCGGACTCGTCTATTTTGGCGGTCAGCTTCTCAGACAAAACCCAACTTTGGACGACGGGGAATTATCATTGGTACCTCAAACTGGAGTTTTCTACCCCGGAGTCTAGCTCTGTTTGTTGGCATCCCGAGAATCCGCAACGGTTCATGATCTCGTCACCAGGTACACCAAGTAGCCCCTCGAGGTCGGCTCATGTACTAACACATCTCAGGCCTTTTCACGAACCATGAACTGCTGTGGACTACATCGGCTGGGGCCACTCTCGAACCTCATGACTGGGGTGTAATCAGCATCACCGATGGGCGTAAGTCATTACTTTCCCCTGATGAATCCTGCTGACTTGTTAGGGGAACTCAAATTGACCCCTCTACGAA
Organism: Ascodesmis nigricans; assembly: GCA_004786065.1. Lineage (NCBI taxonomy): Eukaryota > Fungi > Ascomycota > Pezizomycetes > Pezizales > Ascodesmidaceae > Ascodesmis > Ascodesmis nigricans. Next base: position 251,513 of record ML220151.1, on the reverse strand, counting down.
TCGCCAATGTCCCTCCTCCTATGTCGCTTGCTTCGTTTCCGACGGAGTTCGTTCCTCGTGACACGGCGCTTTCCTCCAGCGGAAGCTCAGTTGCCGCCTTAGATGCCGGTGGTGTTTCAATCATCAAATGGGATTTCAAAAAGCGGCCGGCGTCTATGAAATCGTCCCAACGCATTCACTTGGATGATAGCATACATTACCGTCAAACGGTGTTCCTGGACGAAATTTCTTTATGTGTGTTGGGTGATTCAACCAACTCGACCAGTTTAATCACCATCATCTCTCTGCAAGACGAATCTGTTTCAGCAGAGATTCCACTAGGATTTCTGGTCGCAACCGTTGCTGCTGTCCCTGGGCAGGGCGCCATTGTGTGCCAGGGGCTCGATGGAAGTATATATTCGTTGAACGTCGCGTCTGCAAACGTTCAACCTCTGTTCAAGCTTCCGTCTCCCTGTTTAACCATTAGTGGTCGTATGACAAATTCAGAGGTAAGACTTCGGATATCTCACTTGAAGCACATCCTAACCTCATCCGATGGTAGTTGTCTGTTTTTGCGCTTTCCAATGGAGGAAAACTTTACGCTAATGAACGACTACTTGCATCGTCGGTTACCTCTATGTGGGCTAGCGAGGGCATGCTTGCCTTTGTGACATCTCAACATATCTTGAAATTTGTAAAGCTTGGCTCCAGTGTTGATGGTAAGTGTTACTGCCGATAAACGAACATTTCACTCACAGTGCGTCATAGATCTCAATGTCCCTAACGACGCTGCAATCTTGGATGAGCGCTGCCGCAATGTCGAGCGTGGAGCACGGATTGTCTGTGTCATGCCATCCATCTATTCGGTTGTCCTTCAAATGCCGCGAGGAAACTTGGAGACAATCTATCCTCGGGCCTTGGTCTTGGATGGTATCAGAAAGAGCATTGTCAAGAAAGACTACAGACGAGCTTTCCTGACTTGCCGTCAACATCGCGTTGACCTCAACATCCTGCACGATCTCTCTCCGGACGCTTTCCTGCGAGATATCCCTACTATTATTTCACAGCTCAGCAGCAAAGCAGAATTTATCGACTTGGTTCTCTCCCAACTCAGGTGAATATGATTATCTCATATCGGGCGAATAATGAATTGACTAACACAAGGCAGGGACGAGGATGTCACAGTTACCATGTATCCCGACATGGATGCGTCAACTGTGCCCCGTCCAGCAGCCTCTGGTCCCGCGCCAGGCAAGGTGAACAATATCTGCGAATCCGTCATTACGTATCTTAGAGAGCATATGTTGCCCAGCCATGTCCAGAATATCATCACGGCGTACTGCTGCAAGCTGCCTCCTGATCATGAGGCGTCACTCGGTCTCATTTCATCTTTGAAAGGTACAATTGATCACCAATCTCTGAGAACATATAAAACTAATGTCTCTACTTTTCTTCAGGCTCTGATAGATATGATGAGGCTATAACTCATATTTGCTTCCTCTCGGATGTCAACAAGCTCTACGACACGGCGCTGGGTACTTACGACCTGGAATTAGCGTTGACCATTGCGCAGAGGGCCCAGAAAGTCTTAATCCCATCTTTTTACTGCGCCATTAGCTAACCATCATCAGGATCCCCGTGAATATCTACCGTTCCTCCAAAGCCTCCAAAAGATGGTACCCTTACGGCGCCAATTCGTCATTGACGACCATCTGGGCCGCCACAAAAAGGCATTGCAGGGCCTTCATGCTATGGGCGATCCTGTGTTCCCCGAGGTGGAGCAATATGTCACCAAGAAGGCGCTTTATCAGGATGCTCTGGGTCTGTACCGATATGATACCGAGAAGCTCAAGGTAGTTCGCTTCCTCGTCAGCGTAGAAGTGGGCTATTCTAACGATGAGCCAGAAATTGACTGCCCTCTACGCCGACTACCTCGTCATGGAGAATCGCCACCGCGAAGCCGGCTTCGGTACGCTTTCCATCCATTCCTTTAAATCCCCAAACGCCCAACTAACCCAGCCCAGCCTATGAGAATCTCGGCCGCCATTCAGAAGCCTCGGAATCCTACCAGAAAGCCGGACTCTGGCGCGAATGCCTCTTCTCGACTTCCCAAATCCCCGGCGATGCTGAAGCTACAACCGCACAACTCCAAGACCTGGCGCAATCTCTTGCGTCAGAGTTGATTGAACTCAAAGACTACACCTCTGCGGCGCAAATCAACTTTGATTACCTGAAAAATGTTTCTGAGGGAGTTCGCCTGTTGTGTCGTGCCAGCAAGTTTAGCGAGGCTATGAGAATGGTAATGATCATGATTTTTTTTTTCGTTTGGATGATGACTTACTCTTTTTTTCACAGGCTTCGGTCCACCGTGAACCCTCTCTCCTGACTGAAGTCATTGACCCATGTCTCATCGACAGTCTCGCCACAACCTCTGAGCTCCTGGCCGACTGCAGATCCCAACTCACAGCACAAACCACCCGTGTTCTGGAGCTCCGCGAAAAGAAACTCGAAGACCCACGTAAGCCCATCCCACTTCCTCATCCCCCATCCCAAAATCATACCATCTAACCCATACAGTGGCCTACTTCGACGGCACCATCGACGCCGACGCACCCGACGACGTCTCCCTTGCGCCCACCAACGCCTCCACCTCCGCCTCCCTCTTCACGCGCTACACCGGCGCCACGCTCGCAACCGCACTCACAGGCGCCTCCCGCAAAACGGCGAAAAATCGCCGCAAGGAAGAACGCAAGCGTGCGCGCGGCAAGAAGGGAAGCGTGTACGAAGAAGAGTATCTCCTGAACTCGATCAGGCGGTTGATTGAGCGGGTGAATTCTACAAGGGAGGAGATGCAGCATCTGGTAGAGTGCTTGTATAGACGTGGGATGAGAGAGAGTGCGGTCGGGTTGCAGAGGTTGGTGGAGGAGTTGATGGGGAGGTTGGAGAAGGCGGTGGAAGTGATGTTTCCGAAGGTGGAGGGAATGGGGGAGAGGGGGGAGGGGGTGGGGGTGGTGGGAGGTGTTGGGGAGGGTGTTCCGGTTCAGAGCCCACCGGTATTGGAGAAGTTTGAGAGCTTGTCGTTGGTCTAAAATCGGGGGGGAGGCAAATTGTGGGAGGGACGAAATTGTGGAAAAAAATTAGTTTTTTGTTATTTGTTCGTCGCCTTTAATGAATCATGAGTTCTTAAATACATGTATATCATCGTCATGGCCCAGTAAGCATGCTGTATGATGCATAAACATATTTAACCATTAAATACCCACTTGCGGTCAATCTAAGAGTTGGCCCTTCTCACGTGTCTCCTCTTGGTGCTTCCACCATCACACTTCGCGTGCGCACGTCAGTGGTCCTGTCCAAAATAGTGGGGTGAAGCCAGCTTGGCGCCAACACCCCGCGCGAGTGATGGCCGGCGCATCCTCTCTTCTTCAGGCACTTTGGCCCTTTTCTCAGTGGAGACAAGCTGTCCCGGTGGATAGACATCCCCGGCTATCAGGCAAAGAGAGTAGCGGTCGCTTGGGCTACTGGCACTAGAGCTCTCCACCCGCGACATGACGCTCTTCACTATTGACACACGTTGGCCACGTCCCGCCCGTGATTGGCCGCTGTTCAGGTGCTCTGCTCAAGCGAGTGCAGCAGCAAACCATCATCAATTCCAGAGACTCCAAAGAATCCCTCCCTGCCCCCGACCGACACCGCTTCCATCGGGCTCCTCCATCGCCATCCCGACACTGCTCAGCCTGCTGCCCGTCTCTGTCCGATCCTCCAGCCCTATCCCCTCACCCCGAATCCATCCCCGCAGTCTTGAACCTCCACTACTCACAACTCCCTCCATCTACCATCCATCTCCAGCCTCCACGCCTGCTCTCCTCCCCCGGCCGGAGCCTGAAGCTGTCATCATAAGCACTCTCCTCGCCGTCCAAAGCACCTGAGTGCAGGAGCATTGCTCCTCGTCTGTGCACCCCCGCCAGCATGTAATCTCTCTGTCCCGCGTGCCTTCCGCACCATGTCTCCTCCGCAAGTTTGCATCCCGCGCTGTTGAGCGGGGCCATGGGCACCAGACGCCCTGCATTGACAGCTGCTCACCTCTGATGCTCCCAGGAAATTTGGAAAAACACTCGCCCGCCGCCAGCTTGACATTCCGGACTATGCCCCCAGCTTCGTCAACTATAAGCAGCTGAAAAAGGTACCGGACTCGCACTCTGGTGGTGGGATGTGCATTGACATATGCGCCGTGTAGCTCATCAAATCGCTGAGCGCTGGAGAAGTCCTGGTCCCGAATGCTATTCCCGGGACACCGACGGATCCCCAGGCTGCGCTACAGGCAAATAAAGCGACATTTTTCTTCAGAATCGTGCGCTCTCTCCCGTGGCCGTTGCTTGCGGAGGTGCTGATGATGATGTAGGAGAGAGAGCTGGAAAAGGTCAACTCTCTGTATCTGCAAAAAGAAGCGGAGGTGAGGATATCCGAGCTATAATTGAGCTAGGTTAACACTATTGCAGCTCCAACTACGCTTACGAGCTCTATTGGAAAAGAAAGATGCCTTCCAAGGGCGGAGTAACCGGTCGTCGTCGAAAGGATCAACAACCTTTGTCACCCTGCGGGAAGGTTTCCGGCAGTTTGAACATGATCTGAGTAAGCTCCAACAATTCGTCGAGATCAATGCGACGGCCTTCTCAAAGATCCTTAAAAAGGTGCGTGATCCTGTGTCTTTGGTGTTTTCTCCGGCTAACTGTTCATAGTGGGACAAATCTGCCAAGGTCAGCTGTCGATAACGGCTTCGTGTACGGTCCAACTTACACGTTTCATAGTCCCGAACGAAGGAGCTCTACATTTCCCGGGCGGTAGAGGTTCAGCCCTGCTTCAACCGAGAAGTCATTTCCGAACTTTCTGATCAAGCCAGTTCCGCGCTGCTTGAGTTGGAGGCATGGGCCGACGGAGAAAACATTAGCTTTACTCAGGCGCCGACGCGGGATGAAGAGAACACCACAGAGCGGGACACTGATGCAGAGCTTCTGAATGCCGTACGCTCGAACAATGTGTCCGTTGTGCAGCAGTGGATAGGCCGGCTTGACCAGTCGAGAGTATCACAAGAAGTTGCAACAAGGGTGTTTTTGACATCTGTTGCGGAGGCGCCGGAGAGCTCGCTGTCACTACTCCTTCAGTCCCAGTTGGTAGACTTGTCGGCGCGAGACGAGATTAATGAACGGACTTGCCTCCATGAGGCTGCTGTGGCTGGCAAGGAATCGATATTGGAGGCCGGGTTGAATGCCGGGGTAGATGTGGGCCACGCTGATGTATACGGGCGGATACCTCTGCACTACGCTGTCATCCATGGCAGAATTGGCATGATACAAAAGCTTATCGCCGCGGGCCCAGGAACTATCGATTATGTGGACCATGACAACTTCACACCCCTGATCTTGGCCATTACAAATAACCGCGTTGACTGTGTGGAGGAACTAGTCAAGGCCGGGGCTCGCATTGATCCTCGAAATGAGCGCGATTATATACCACTAAACTTGGCTTGCCAGTACGGATATGAGGAGATTGCGAGGAAGTTGCTGGAGAGAAAGGCCAGGATACTCCCGGATGCCGAGGGGTTGTATCCTCAGCACCTCGTGGCACGCTCTGGAAAGTCGGTCGAATTGCTTCTTGTTCTTCAACAATATGGTGCCAATATTAACGAGGCTGACAAGTTCTTCCAATGGACACCGATATTTCATGCCGCCAGTGAAGGCCATCTTCAGTGTCTCGAGACCCTGTTGAGCGTAGGAGCGAAAGTCGATGCTACTGACGAAAAAGGTCTCTCCGCGCTATATTATGCCGCCTGGGAGGGGCACTTGGACTGTATGCGATTGCTGTCAGCTTCTGGGAGCGGACTTGGAGTGGTTGGCTTAACATCGTACAATCCTTCTCCATCATTGTCACTCGGTACGGCAGAACCAATGCAGATTGATTCAGATGGTATTCCGGACCTTTCATTACCTCCACCAATATTACCGCTGAGACGCTATGGTCACAACTTTCTCGAAAATAAGACTTTGGTTCAGTTGTTCTTCGAAGAGGCAGGAGCGGAAGCGATTCATCTTGAGAACGAAAGCAAATACCCTGCTGCTCGGCTCACCATCTCGTCGAAATCTTCCGATCTTATCCCACGAAATCTCATTCTCCCACTTAACGAAGACTCACGCTTTGTCTCATTTCAGATTGATACTCTTGATGCTTTTGCGATTGATTTTGACGTTTATCCGACTTTTGGGTCCAGGGTGGTTGCAAGAACAATTGCATTGTCGGATACATTTCAGAAAGGAAACTCCGGTCACTGTATCCTTCCCCTGTTTGACACTCGACTCCGCGCAATCGGCAGACTTTCTTTTGACTTCAGAATCATCAAGCCATTCCAGGGCGTTCCTCTTGAGATCACGCACTTTGCCACATATTGGAAAGCAACCAGCCAGATTGACCAGCACTCGACCACACTCATTACAGGCTCATCACTTTCTGGAGAATATGTCCGGCTCTACGTTAGAATGACAGCCGACTCCGTGCCAATCCTCTACCCCACCGAAACCATCAACATCTCCGGCGTTTCCGTCCCCGTCAAGAACATCAACTACGCCGAGCACACCCAACGCGTCGACACCGCCGAGCTCCTCAATCAAATCCGAACTGAACTCTCCCCTCGCGTCCTCCAGAAACTCCTCGCATCCTCCTTTCTCCCCCTCGCCGACGTCCTCGCCAACCTCCAACCCGACGTCAACGTCGAACTCAACATCCGCTACCCCTCCACACAATCCTCAGAATGGACCACTGTCACCCACAACGTGAACCACTACGTCGACGCCATCTTGCGAACGGTATTTGATCATGCGAGAGCATTGAAACAGAAGGCACAGGATTTGACCCGTGCTATTGTCTTCACATCGTCAAACCGCGATGTCTGCACCGCCGTGAATTGGAAACAACCCAACTGTACGCCCTCTAGTATATCTTTTTCCCGTAACTATCACAACTGACGAGTGCATCTCCAGATCCCGTCTTCTTCTCAAACTGCACCGAAGCCCCATCGCCAACATCCACTAACCACCTCACCCCAATCACATCAATGAAAGATGCTGTCCGCTTCGCGTCGAGCAATAACCTCATGGGGTTGATATGCCCATCATACCTTCTTGTGAGCGCCCCCTATCCAACTCCCATCTGACAAGTGAGGCTAATCAAGGTGTGAAGGATGTGGTACCGGCACTCGTACAGAGCGTGAAATCGTCGGGATTGGTGTTGGTTGCGCAGACGGAACCGGGGGAGAGGGAGAAGAGGAGGGGAGTCGATGGCGTGTTGATGGAGAATGCCGTGTTGGAGTTTGAGAAGACTATTGAGATGTAGTGGGGTGGTGCGGGGCACTGGAGTACGAGGGGTATGAAGGGTATGGGTGGTGCTATAGAGACCAAGGTACAGACAGTAGGTAATGGTAGATGTGACCATGTATCGATATGGTATATCGATATTGTAGAGGGATATTGTAGAGAGAGGTTGGGGGATTGGGGATCATTAGGATGTGTGCGCCATAGCCTGCTTGGAATGGAATGGAATGGCATTGGAATAAACGAGGCCACGTATCGGAACATGGAATAGATATCTAACGTCTCTCTAAAATCACTTGTGATAATAGATACTCGGCGCTGTTGCGTGTGGGCTGTCATTTGAAGCAGAGTTGGTAGACAATGTGGCGGTGACTCCGGTGAGTTTTTACCTGTATAGATACAGCTTTGATGAGAGTGGTAGAAAATACACTGTCCAGGCGGAAGGATGGATGTAAACAGAATCTGCGGTATGGCTTGGGCTTGTGGGTGCTGAAAAAACGAGCATTCCTGAGGCTCATAGTAATGATAGCCTAGATCAACGATCCCCGTGATACCTATTAGATACGCGCCGAGGAGTCAATTGGGTATCACTGTTATCTGCCTACTTCTACCGCACTGCCATTAATGTCTGGGTACGGCAGACCGCAGACCACTTCGGTCAATACTCCAACACCGGCTCCACCTCCCACCGTGACACTCCTGCTCCTTTTATTATCTTTAACCCCATCCCTAGAAATCCATCCACCACCAGCTTTATCCTCACCACATCACCCTCACCGCATCAACACATTTCTCGCACTTACTTGACACCCTGAACGCATCACACTTCAGGAGGTACTAGTATCGTACTATAGCATAAGACAGCACAGGGCCGGAGTGGAGAGGGCAAGACAGTGAGTGTAATGCCATGCAAGAAGTTTCATGATCAGAGGTTGTTCAGGGATCATGTATAGTAGAGCACTGGTCTGGGCTATATACAACCATCTACAATCTATAGTGCACAATCCACAGTAATCCGCCAAGCCAAACCCAACCCACATCGCCTCCTCCTCACTTCCCATCACTCTCCCCACTCGTCTACATCTCCGCCCCACAACCAACCTATCAACCTACTTCGGCGGCGGCGGCGCAAACCGGATCGGCGTAGACGCGTCACCATGCCACAGCCCGGGCTGGGGGATGCGTGGTTGTTGCTGTTGTGCTTGCTGTGGTTGCTGCACTTGCACTGGTGTTGCCGGTGCCGGTGTTCGGGGAGTTTGGGGAGTTGTTGGTGCTGGTGTGGTGGGAGTTTGCGGGGGTCTTTGCTGTTTTTGAGGGGACGGGTGAAATTGTGGGGAGTGTGCTTGTGGTGGAGGTGATCGCTGCTGCTGCTGCTGTTGAAACAGCTCATGCTGCCGCTCCTGCTGTCGTTCCTGTTCATTGATCCGGAGGTTATGCATAGACGCCGTTATATCCCTATCACCACATCAGCTCTCATCCCCCTGCATCCAAGAATCATGACGAAACCCACACTTCTATCACCCCCGCCTCCCTCCTCCGCCCCCCTACGAACCCCGCACACTCGTCCACAAACCTCTGCAACAGCTTCGCAAGATCATTATAAAACTTCCTCCCGGTCTCTAAATTACCCCCCAGCTCTCTATACTTCGCATACGCATTCTCAAGCTTCTGTAGCGCCTCCTCGCGCTGGCGCAGGGACGTGTCGACACGCCGTGAGGCGAGGAAGGACGTGTTGGCGTCGCGGAGCTGCGTGATGAGGGTGGATTGAGAGGCGGCTTCCGAGGTGAGGAGCGTTTGGAGGGGGGTGTAGAGAGTTTCGAGGCGGGAGGAGATGAGCGGTTCAAAGGAGGTGGGGGAGAGGGGTTGAGGGGGGTTGGCACGTTCGAGGCGGGAGGTCTCGAGGAGTATCGAGGGAGCTGGAAAGGTGTCAGCCATCATGATGAGGATATACTAAACAGAGGGAGGGAGGGATGATACTGATATCGTCTTCCTTCGCCTTCCCTCTAATCTCCTCAATCATCTTCCTCCTCCTTGACTCCAGCCGGGATACCTCATTCAAAAACTGTCTCAATTTTGCGACCTCTCTATCCACCTTTGGTGTCAATGTGGCCCTCACCGAATTCGGCACAAACTCCTCAATCGCCCCCAACCCACCGCCGAGCAGCCTCAGCAGCCCTTCACACGTCTCCAGTTTCCGCCTCACGAGCTTATCACTTTCATCTGCGCTCCTGAGGATATTCTCGTACTCTGCCACTTTGTCTTTTAGTGTTTTCGCGGCTTCCGCGGAGCTCGGTCGGGTCCAGCGTGCTGTCCCGTGCCGGAGACGGAGTTGCTCGTCTTCAGCGGCTTCGGCTTGGAGAATGGCGGCGGCGTCGCGGAATATGGCCGTATCGTTGGATTTCAGTTTCTCGATGTCGGCGATTGCGGAATAGAGTTTGTTGATGCCGCCTTGTTGGCGGACGTCATCAGCATGCGCGATGATGGCGGGGGGGAGGCCGAGGGGTTTTTCGAGGGCATGCAGGGAGCCAGGGAGGTTGAGGGATTGGAGGAGGCTGGAGGTGGGGTTAGTTGGGAGTTGGCAGATGCGGGGGGAGGAGAGAATACTCGTGGAGTTGGGCAGTGAGGGTTGCGAGTTCTCCGATGATCGTTTCGTTGATGAGGCGGTCACGACGCTCAGTGTAAATGCTAGTGGCGATGCTGACGGCGAAGGGGACGAGCTTGGTGAAGAGAGGAGGGCCGAAGGGGCCAGAGTCGGAGATGAAGTTGGAGCCGTTTTGGATTTCGGTCGGGATTGTGGATTTGACCATTGAGGCGCGCTGGATCCGGGGGAGGGCAGATGTTGGCGGCACCGTTTCTAGTAGGGTTAGTGAGAACCAGATATCCATGATTGGGGTATAATACCCAGGTAGATGATATCGTTATCCTTTTCCGCGCCCTTCAGCACATCCATCACCTTTTCCTTCAACCCCAACAAATCATCCTTTACGGTGGCATTCAAATATCTCCCATGTTGCCTCACAGCATCATTAACCGTACTCAACGCCTCCTTCAACCTCGCCACCTGCTCTCCATACTTGCTCCTATTCAGACAATCCTCACTCGCCCTGTACTGCGCAGCAGCCGCAAAATGGCTATGCTTGGCCCCCATATGATGCACCCACTCGCTGGTAATCGCATCCGCATTCGTCCCAAATTCCGCGGCCTGATCATAATAGTCCGCAATACTCGCGGCCAGCCTCGCAATCAACGAGTCCTTATTCCCGTCCTTCACCGCCTTCAACCAAAAGCACTCCTGTGCCTGGGCGAGCATCAGCTGCTCTAGACACGCGAGCGTCACTGCGTCCATGTCTTCTGGTGGTGCGCTCCTAAGCTCCGGGAGAACAACGGACTCGATGTATTTGAAGGTGCCTGCAGCGGCCATGTAATAGTTGCAGGCGGTTTTGAGGCCTGCGGCGTCGGTGCGCGGGGATTGGTTGGCGAGGTTGGCGTATAGCGCGCCGAGGTTGAAGAGGATGTTGGCGCGCTCGAATTGGAGGTTGTTTTGGGTTATCGGGGTGGAGGTGTTGTAGCCAAGTGAGGGGGACCAGGTAAAGTCGGCGCCGATCTGAGGTCCATTAGTACCCACTCCCGGGGAGAGAGTTTGTGGCTTACGTCGATGGGGAATTTCCCGCTGATCCATTGTAGGTGTGCCGCGTATTGTGCGAGCTTTTGGACCCCGCTGATGTGAGGCTCTTGGACGGTGATGGCAGACGTCCGTAGCTGGTCGATGGTCGCCAGGTCGGAAGAAAACATGTCTGGGTGTTGGTCATATTTGGAACAGATGTACTGCTTGACAGCATTGGAGAGGGCAAGGGGTTTTGATGTTCGGAACGGGACCTGTGAGCTGGATAAGAAGGTTGGACGAATACAGAGCTGGAGAGAGGAATACCGGGAGATATGGCAGGCTGGTGTTGGTCAGCACGGGGCCAGGGGAGGAGGATCTAGACGGAGAACTGCTTACTTGAGCATTTCTAGCAACCTGGAAGCTTGGTAAGTAGATAGAAGGAGATGCGGTGGTCGTGGGCTGGTTCGTCGTGTCTTTGTGGTGTTTCGTAGTCGCCCGCGTCGTCCTCAGCAGGTCTCGCGGGGTCTGATGACGCACTGCTCATGTTACACCAACATTTTCCCAGCACCTCCGGATCTTTCTGCCACTCTTTTCCTCCTCCTCCTCCTCCTCCTCCTCCTCCTCCTCCTCCTCCTCTCCCACCCTCTCGACCACCATGGCCACCCTCGAATCCGTCCCCAAGCGCCTCCTCTCCACCCTCAAAGCGACCCAACTCCGCACCCTCAACCGCTGCATGGGCTTCACCGTCGCCGGCACTAAACCCACCCTCATCCAGCAACTCCTCACCATGGACTACCGCACGCCACGGACCCTCCTCTCCATCGACATGGGCGTCAAAAACCTCTCCTACTGCGTTCTCTCCCCTTCGCATACCCTCACCAAACACAACCTCACCTTCAAATCCCACGCATGGCGGCACGAAGCCCTCGAAGTCCCAAAAACACCTACCGCGTTTGCAGCGCTCGCGAAAGCCACTGTCACGAGACTATTAGAAAAGTATCCGAATGTCGACACGATCTTGATCGAGCGGCAGCGGTGGAGAAGCCATGGGTCCAATGCGGTGCTGCAGCATACGATCCATTGTAATACGTTTGAGGCGATGCTGCATGCGTGTTTTCTGTGTTTGATGGACTCGGAAGCGCAGGCGATTAGGAGTGTGGATCCGTCAGCGGTAGCGAATTATAATGGGACGGTGGGGAAGAGGGAGAGGGAGGTGTTGTTGAGGGGGATGTTGGCGAGTGGGGAGGTTGTGGTGAAGGGGGATACAGAGCAGTGGGATACGCCGCCGAGGAGGGCGAATAATACCATCAAGAGGGATGATCTGGTAGATTGTTTGGTGCAGGCAGTAACGTGGATGAGGTGGCAGGAGAACCGGAGGGTGTTGTTGGAGGAGGGGAGTATGCCGGAGGAGGCGGTGGAGGCGGTGGTGGAGGGGGTTACAGGGAAGAGCACCAGGAAGAAGACTAGTTTGTCGGAGGAGGCGGCTTCAGAAGCTGCTCCCAAAAAGGTTACGAGAAAAAAGAAAGCTAGTCTGCCAGAGGAGGGTTCAGAAGCTTCTCCCAAAAAGGTTACGAGAAAGAAGAAAGCTGCTATACCAGCGGACGACGCTTCACTAGAAGCGATCCCCGTGAAGGCCACTAGAAAGAAGAAGACAAGTAGCTCACCCGCTGAGGAAGCTTCACCTGAAGACATCCCTGTAAAGGCCACCAGGAAGAAAAAGATATCATGATACCAATATTCCCCGTCCTTTCTTCCAGTGCCCAATCACTTTTATGATGCTCCATCTATCAACAGATAACCCATATGTGAAAGATGAGAATGATTTTTGTCGATTGATTGATTGTCGTTGCTGCATGCGATCCACATGGCGGTGTCAACTCGGCGATCATAAACTTGGTTGAGGGTGTTCTTGAAGTTCAGACGATGTAGTAGCAGACAAGCCCTGTGGCCTGCTTCAAGACAGCACGAAGACTGGCCGCTCTTCATTGGTGTCAGAGCTTTTAGACCCCTCTACACGCCCAACCTGTTGCCACAGAGATTTGATACTCCACTCGAGATACGCCACCAATTGTCGTGAGATAGTTACGAATCAACGTAATTCTAGTGTTATAACTTTCACAGATAAGCTTAATCGAATTCACTTTTCCTTGCTTGATGTCAACAACCTTTTTTTATAGTTATTCACGGCAGAAAAGATTTCCGTGACGACACCTCTCGTACAATCCAAAGTTTCGAGTCATCGATCTGAACCTGCAGGGCTCTCTACCTCCAAGCTCTCAACATCGGCCCTCGCCTTTCACTCCCCAAGTCTCTGACTCACAGAGAGCGTGTATTGACTTCAAAGGACAGATTACCGTGGATATCAGCCCTTCCACACACCCGAATTGCCTCCTACGGCAGGTGTGTAGGAGGACAGAGATCTAAACGGCGTCCACAGGGCTCGGCGGTCCAGAATCGCGGATGGACTACGGAAAGCTTCCAGAAGGAAGCCGCTGGAAGCCGAGTGAGGGCTAGTGCGGTCGCGGAAAGGGTGGTTGGTGGGGTAATGTGGGCGGGCGAGTGAGCAGCAGAGTGGGAGAGAGCCTATACTTTTCTACCACGGCTCCCCGGCAGCGAATCCGAGCTCCGAGATATCCCCAGGGCCAACGGGATTCCTCCCGGCGCAGGGCGAAAGACTGTGGCTTCCCGCGCCACGCCAGCGTGCAACACGGGAGTTTTTCCTTCCGCAGTGGAGCAGAAGCTTGAAGCCCCCCAGTGCACCCCAGTGAACCCAGCCAGCCCCAGCATCAGCCCAGAGTCCATAATGAGGCCCTTTCCCTCCTCCTCCTCTACTCTCTCCTCTTCCTCATCCCTCTCTCGCCGTCTCCTCTTCAACACTCCCCTAGGGCCTCCTCCCGTCACTACCTCTGCTTCAACAGCACCGAGACGCTCCTTCCACCTCATATCGCCGATACTCACGCGTCGCCAGTCTTTCAGCATCACTCGCGCATCACCCCCCCTCGGCCCCACCACACTGGCGTCCCACGCTGCAGCTCCGCGGCGCCTGCGCCAGATCCGCGACCATCTCGACATCTCCTCCCCTTCTACTCCTCACATCAACACCACCCGCTCAATATCATCATCATCAACAATGTCGAAACAGGCCGCCCATCCCACATTGCTCATCCCGGGCCCAATTGAGTTTGACGATGCCGTCCTCGATGCCATGGCAACTCCCAGGTGTGTTGTATCCCCGCTGCTTTGTGGCCCTCAGCTCCCCGCCGAGAGCTCCGGCTGCTATGCACCCCGCATCTCCTACTGCATCACCAATGGAAGAGAAGCAATTGCTGATGTTTTGAACAGCCAGTCGCATGTCGGTGGCCCCTTTGTCAACACTTTCGGCGATACCCTGAAGCAGGTTCGCGACCTCTTCATTTCCACCGACCCTGCTGCGCAGCCGTTGGTTGTCTCTGGGTCTGGTACCCTGGGCTGGGACTTTGTCGCTGCCAACTTGGTGGAGCCTGAGGAGGAGGTTTTGGTCTTGCATAGCGGTTTGTACTCGAGCATTGTTAAGAGGCTTGTCTGACAATATCAGGATACTTTGCCGACTCGTTCGCCGACTGCTTGTCGACCTATGGCGCAAGGCCCACGCAGCTCAAGGCTCCTATCGGCTCCCGCCCGAGCCTCGCTGAGATTGAAAAGGCCTTGAAGGAGAAGTCCTACAAGGTCATCACCATCACGCACGTCGACACCTCCACTGGTGTGCTTTCCGACATCAAGGCCGTCGCCGAGCTGGTCCAAAAGGTGTCGCCAAACACCCTGGTTGTCGTTGATGGTGTCTGCTCTGTCGGCTGCGAAGAGATACGCTTCGACGAGTGGGGTCTCGATGTTGTCCTCACTGCCTCGCAAAAGGCTATTGGTGTTCCGGCTGGACTCTCCATCTTGATGTTGAGCGGCCGTGCTGTTGAGACCTTCAACAGCCGCAAGAGCAAGCCTGGAAGCTACTTTGCCAGCTTTGCCAACTGGCTTCCGAGTAAGTAATCTTTATCAGACTTTTCGACCCAGTTAACCCTTTAGTCATGCGCAACTACGAGGCCAAGAAGCCCTCCTACTTTGCCACCCCCTCCCCCCAGCTCATCCACGCTCTCCACACCTCTCTCACCCAGATCCTCTCCATTCCCCTTGCCGACCGCTTTACCCGCCACAAGAGCACCTCCCAGTATGTCAAGTCCAAGATTGCGGAGCTTGGCTTGAAGCAGCTCGCCTCCAAGCCGGAGGAGCAGGCCAACGGCATGACGGCAATCTACCTCCCCGAGGGCGTCGCCATCCCTGACCTTCTCCCGAAATTGATGGCCAAGGGCGTCGTTTTTGCCGGCGGTCTCCACAAGGAGATTGCCACAAAGTACTTCCGGTTCGGACACATGGGTGTCAGTGTTATGAATAATGACTTGGGACATATGGATAAGGCGTTGGCGGCGTTGAAGGAGTCATTGGAGGCATGCAAGAAATAGATGTAAAGATGTTATAGGTTGGTTATTTAGATCCCAATGAAGAATGAAGGTTGACATTTTTGGGTTGATGCTTTCGGTCGCTGATGTTAATTGCGAGTGATGGATGTGGAAGGTGGAGAGATGTCGTTTACCGCAGGGAACACAAGGCTGTGATACCATTCAGTGGATACCATGCTCGAGAATATCAAAACTCAACCCTGTTCGCGAGTAACGCGTTAGCTAAATACTTATTATCCTGGTGTCATGATTTATCACACAGCCACTGTTCCCCCTCCTCCCGCGGCATGCGACATACCCCACCCCACCCCATTGCAGGGAGCGGTGGAGGAATCGTTGATGGAGATGCAAAGGTCAAAATAGTAGAGGCAAATGAGGACGCAATCACGGACGAACGAACAAATAAAGGAGCTGCACTGGAAGAGAAAGAGATGCGGAGTTCAAAGTTGAGAGTTTGACAGCTGACAATTCGCGACCCGCTGCGACTGGGCTCCATAGTTTCCACTCGACTCCACTCGGGTTGAGTATGTACTTTACTCTACTCTACTATATACTTACTTAAGTATCTACCCAACCGCGAACTCTCTCGACTCTCTCAAACTCTCTTGATTGATCGATATATATCCACGCACTCCTCCACACGGTACGCCACACGCCTTATCGCCACATCACAACTTACCGGATTCCCCCTGCTCGGGATCAGTTCATAAAGGTTGCATCCCCGGCCTTCTTTTCGCCTTTCCGCGTCGTCCTCCTCTTCGTTGCACCTTCACGTCGAACCATCGAGTCCTACTAACTTACCATAGAGTACGTCCACCTCGTGTAGTATACTACTGAGCACTAGATATTGAGCAGTCTATCTTCGTGAATTTGATGATACACGAGACAAGATAAAGAAGACATGATACTGTGGGGATGCGACGATGTGTGCGGGGTTTGGATGACCGGGAAGGGGAGGGAAACCCTAGCCCTTGTGTGGTGTGGTTTGAACATATTATATCACTCGGTGAGTAATTAGTCGGATGATTTGATCGTTTTCTTTGTCCAATTTTGTAAGTTGCCATATATTGGATTAAAAATACTACGGTGTCGGTAACGGTGGTGTGGAAATAGGAAGTATCCCGGTCGGAAAATGTATACCAACCTGTATCTCGGAGTCTTGTGGATGGTCACTGAGCAAGATAAGATACGCGGAACACCATCCCAGAAGCGGGAACCAGCTTCAGTGTACTCAATCCAGTGTAGCAGATAATCCAGAGCTTCTACTAGACTCTCCAACAACCTCACACCCCTCACACCCCTTTTGACGGTGATATAGCTTCACTAACTATCATCACGCTTATAAATCCCAAACCCAAAACTGGTCGAAACTGCCAATCCCAAAGCCCGATGACTCACATCCACTTGTGAGTAGTCGCAAATAGTAATTTATCTTGGATACAGTATGGTATATCGTGGTTTGGAGAGGCGGATGCTGCACTGTTTGAGCATTACCATGTGGTCTCACTCGGGAGTGAGATGCCTTCTCCCTTACGTGACAGGATAATAAAATTGTTGCGATGTGGCGGTTGAGTCATAATCCATTCCTGTATCTACGCTATATCTGTGCTTGATGATGATGGGGGACATTGTGGAACAGGAACCTATCCACTCTCTCCAACAATGTGTTTTGCTGGCGTAGTAGTGTAGACCTTGCCTCGTTGATAGGGATACCCCTCCTATTCAGTGTTGGGAGTTTGGTAGATCAATGTTATATCGCCGCGGCTGTGGATTAGGTTTTGGCCAGGTGAATATTCATTAACCAAAACCCTTCGGCGGATGGCGTTATCTATCATATAGGAGTATACAGTAGCTGCAATGTCGGCCCGATACGGGTATACCAACATTTGCTCTATTCTTCGAGTCGGGGGCTATTTTCATACACCGCATCCTCAGCCGGTCTTATATTTCATCGCAACATGCTTTACCAATACCCTCGAATCGATTTTTTCTACAACCGACACCAGTCTCCCATGGATACTCCATGGAAATAGAACCCCAGCCCACTAAGTTAAACCCGCTTCTCACCACCATCGCAACCTCTTGTATCGTTGAGTAGAGAGTATCCTCAGCGCCGACGTCGATAACTTAACACAGCCCCAGAACCCTCAGTATCCCATCCTTTACCAGTGATCCGTACCTCTACATGGAGCAGCAGCCTACGCGCACTCAATAACGACACAATAACGGTAATAACGGCACGGAGCTCTACATCCCCGCACACACTCACCTCAAGCGATATCGCAGTCGTGAAAACGGCACCACATTTCCCTATCGTGAAGTGAAGACAACACCCAACCGCGACCCCCACGTTAAAGTTCGTCCTACCGTGGCACCCCCACGCAATCCTATATTACATACATATTTGCTCGGCCCACACACACACACACAAATTTATCTATATCTACACTCGATACACCACTCCACAGTACTGCCCTCCTCTTCGGCCTCACCCAAACCGGAGGCAACGCCGCGATGGGTTTCCTGGCTGAAAGAAATACTCGTGCATAGAATACGTGCAGCGGCGTATACCATACACAGCGCGCGCACAGCAACGAGGCACAATGAGAAATATATGCACGCAATTATTGTTTTAGCACACTAGCCCCGCTTCGATGGGTGAGTTGAGAGAGGGAGGGAGGCAAAGGTGCACCCCACCCATCGGGAATAAAGGATTTTGTCCAGGTGGGGAATGGCCGAATATGGTGGGGGATGGGTTGGACGAGAGAGATACTGCATAAAGGGTGGCGGATCGAGGGTTTGTGGTGGAAGTTGTGGACAAAGTAGATCGCTGGTGTCTGACAATATTGCGGGAACATGAATGGTAACTATCTTCTAATATGCTGGGATACTCCGCCAACGGCTTGGGGTGTGAAATGTCCTGGTCAATGATGATGAGCTCATGACGGTGGCTGAACACACTCTAGTAAACCGCGATCTGGGAGAATGTTAACATGATTCATTTTCGCCGCCGAAAGCAGGCAGAAAACCGGGGTAGTGAAAGAAGAAGCAAGATATCCCAAGACCCGTTTTTTCGAAGTGGTGTGATGATTACGAGTGCAGGGAGAAACCTCATCGTGATACAACTTGTATGTTGGACTCGTGATTCAAAGAATTCAGGAGTTCCTTGCCCCACTGTCGATATCATATATCCGATGACCACAAAAGGTGTGAGAATGCTGAGTCATGACGAGAACTGTGCGAGTCGTACTCGCAAACTTCATCAGACATTACGTAGACTGCTGGTCAAATGAGACAGCTCTGTGAGACAGTGTTTGATAGATCGGAGAAATCAAAGATTTGACACCTCGGTAGCCACCATCCCACGTTGATCTTGAACGATATCACGCCATGAGATGGTTCTTTTGAAACCACCATTCCTGGTCTGAAGGCCATCTTCTCGTTCTCGGTCGCCGGGTGATGAACGAGGCATATATCAAAACTCAACTGTCAACTGTGCAGGTGGCTTGCAGAGCGTTGAGTCTTCAGCAGGCTTCTGCCGGTGCAGGGACATTTTCACACAGGAATATGTGTGCTCAACTCCAGGATGGTTGCATCGTGGAGTGAATTGTTTCGCAGCATGGATTGGTCGTTTCCCCCCGGGTGTCGGCTGAAATCGTACATACTGGGTACTTCTGTGACACAGATTAGCACGATGATGCCATGGTTGGGTTTGTGGGGAGGACGTCTGGTGCTGGAAAACAGTGGTAGCGGGATGGTGACGATGGATGGCGAGATGCGATATTGAAAATTGGTGATGGGCTGTGATGGGCTGTGATGGCCGGCTTCAGCTCGCGGCTCAGCCTCGTCCTGAAGAGTACAACTCTCGACTTCTCTGCCCCCTCTACCTTGCCAGTTCTTCTGCCAACCCCCCACCTCCCCCCGCCCATCCTCGCTCGTCCTCGTCGTTACGATACACATGCCACCCTCGACTTGTGACCCTGTCCAGATCATTCTGTACAATACTGTTCCACGGCAGCCGTTACGTTACCCCTTTCTCGACTCTACCATTATGGCGCTCAATCCCGATCAACAGCGTACGAATTTGACAGCACTTACTTTTCTTGATCTCTAGAACTGAGATTTGTATTCACCAAGCATCAACCGTCACCTTTCGACACCTGTCAGACGACTACTGTATAGTACCATCAAAGAAATCACTCAGACCAGCGCAACATACAGCACGGAACCTTCGTCGTCAGCGCTGTTCCCTCGCTGTCACAGAGTCTCTGCAGTAGGCTACGATCTGTGTCAACGTGGTTCATCCTCCCATCCTCCCATCCGGGCTGCATCACGACCACTCAACGCCAAAGCAGAAACCGCGCACTCATCACGCCTCTCGCATGCTGCTAGCCTCATCGACATCACGTCAAAGATTCCCCGGCCTTGTACAACTCATTCCCTGTTCCAACAAGACAATACTTCTGCTTGGCGCATTTCTGCTACTGTAGAAAAGAGCCCATATCCGAGGAGCGATCATGTTGCCAAGGTCAAAGGCATCTTGGGCAGAAATTCGCCGACTCAAGAGATTTGTTCCAATGCATTGGGTCCGGTGAGTGTTTCTGGTGTACTCTGTATGTACGGATGGTGTGGATTCCGCAGGCAATATGAAGTCGCTTGCGCTTAACCTGTGGGGTAATTGCCTGAAGAAGCAGGATGACAGTATGGATCACGACTTCTATCACTCTACTGCACGGCTTGGGGCCTCTGTATTGCAAAGTTCGACGGTATTCTCTCGGTCATCGGCCCAGGCGCTTTCTTCAAAACTTCACCTATCATCGTGGGTTGCATTGTATACACGCAATATTGGCCACTCTGTTGCTGATGAAAATTTTGCATGCAATTTCGGGGAATGCCTACGAATAATATCGCCTTTGGGACGCCGAAATGGCGATTCTGGGATTACGCTCAGCGGTTTGCCACCCGCTTCTGCGCTCTGAGGTACAACGGAGTGTACTGCAAGTCGACGCCATCAGACACAATACATTTCGCCTGTATTTTGACAGGGCTCGAACATACGGAAGGCATTGAAGTGTCAAGGGCGCTATCCCGGAGTTCAGGAACAGTGACAAGTTCTCCAAGTACACATGTTGTTGGATGTATCGAGTACTTCGATGCGTCACAGCAAGTAGAAACGGCAGTTGAGCCAAAATTGTTGGTTGATGTGAATGGCGAAATGGAGCTAAACAACACACCGTCGACCCGGATTCCACCACTGCAGAGTGCGGCCAGCGGACCGACCCTCTTCTACGCGAGCGAGGCCTTAACGCCTAGTCCCCAAACCATGGGAGAAGATCTAACCTGTGGTCGGCTATATCTACTGCCAACAACTGGTTTTCCGCCTATCATTGTTGTGAATGTCCTTTTGCGCCGATGATAACCATCTTTATTAGCGCGTTGTCGTGGCCCTGCCGGGCCGATGGGACCTGGCTAGAAAGTATCTGTGCCTGGCTTCAGCAGTTGATTTCGTGGAACCTGTCAAAGGCTGCCGTTGCGATGCTCACAACGCTCGGGCTCGGAGCTTGTAGTGGGGCCCGTCTTCTACTCTCTGAGACGATATGCGGCGCCGGTGAAGTTCACACTTCATGTCCGAAGTCCGCACATTCCAATCTCGGCGTCTTCGGCTCACCCCACCACTGATGCTATCCGGAGGAACCATGGACGTGGTTGATCAAGAGCCAAAGGACCACAGACATGAACACCCGATTTCTCCATGTCATCTGCAGAACAGACCAATCGGTTTCCGCCTCACAACACAGTTGAATGCTATCCCAGAAACCCAGTTGTTGGCTCCCCAGTTGCCTGCGGAAGTAAATCCGGCAAACACTCTCTTCTGTTGCTGGCATCATCATCTTCTGTGTGGGGATCTGGTCGCCCACTTTTTTTCATCATGCAGAATTTGATGGCCGTGATGCGGGTCGACTTGGGATTGGATGAAAGCCTCCGAGCGAGAGGGGTAATGCAGTTCCAGGGCTGCACCATGGTGTATTGGTTGTGATTGGATTGATAAAAAACCCGAAAATGGTACTTGGGCTTATGAAAATGGTCTTGGTGATGCAGAAGGATCGGTTCAATGATATGCACGCATTCGAGAAGCCTTCTGACCTCTCACAACTGGCCAGCCGATGCTGTTGTCCGACTTGTCGGAACCTGTCAGAGGCGGGATCATCAAAGTTGGATTCCATCATAGTCATTCGTCAAGACTGTGAAACTTCGTTTTGTCCTTGAAACATCGGGATCCCGCTCCCCAGAGCATCAAATTGGGTTCACAACAACCCTGAAGGCAAATTGGCTCTTGGTCCGTGTGGAAGTAAGTAGAACGGAACTACCTGGCATGCATATTCCTCCAGCCACCATCACCACTCCGTCCTCTCGTGCCAGCTCATTGCCGTCCCCCTCAACACCCTTGCGATGTACTTTCACCATCGGTCACGTTTGACTACATCATCTCCATTCCCCATCAACAACGGGGATCATGATCGATTCTACACATGTCGGAGTCTCCAGGTTTGTTTAGCCTGCACGGAGCGACGAAGATGACGGGCTCGGAGTTGAACTCGTTTGAGAATTGAAAAGCCCTCCTGACGAATGGCTGAAAAACGAGATGCACCGAGGTACCGGTTTATTGGACCACGGAATTTTTTTGCAACGGCATAAACTGTGGTCTGTGCTGTTTGTGTGGTGTCAAAGCGTCGTAAGGTTATTCAGGTCTCAGTTGGAACTCGAGAGGTCTGGGCCGGTATGGTTTATACCGTGCACGATGCTGGATGTTCGGACGGCAAGTATGGGGCGAGATTCCTCGTTGGCTGGTGCCGATTATGAAGATGAGAAAACTTGGTTGATAGCGAAGTTAGGTGTTTGTGTTGGAGAAGGTTTTCGGCGCGCGGTGATGTTCATGTTGAGAAACGCCAACAACGACGTATCATCGACTATCACGTTTCTCGGCGTTGATGATTATCGTCTAGATTCGGGATATTGCATAAATTCCTATCAACACTCGCGATATATCAGAAAATGGAATAGGTCGCATGCGTGGCGAACTGGAGGGTCATGATCGTGCTGCAGAATAGAGTTTTGATGCGCAGGTCGTGCAACGACAGAGGAAATAAGGTTTGGCGATATTGAAGGGTTGGCGAGTTGTACAGCTTTGTGGAGATGGAGAAGAGCGGAGTTGACGCTGTGTAGCGTTGAGGAGATTGGCCAAGGTGACGAGTCGGGGTTGAAGTCTGAGTCGAGGTTTGATCATACCTCCTTGTTTTCTAACACAAAAGTCCCGCATTTTCGGAATTCAATGATGCAAATAGCCTATTTCAGCTTTCCGTCCGGCATCGATCATGGTCAACCAAGTCTCACTCCTCACCCCGTGAGCAATCGTTCTCCATGCCTCACAACCTGACCAGATCTCACAGGTGAGTCAAGTCAAGCCATTAATCATCAATCACGACATCAACACCCGTACCCACAGTGGTGTCACGTTTCCCGGCACTCAGCCAACGTGATAGAACCCCCGACGGTGTTTGGGTGGTGTCCAACGCGCAATCCAAGTGCCCGTCTCCACAGGACTAGGCGCCATCTATCTCGGCGAGCGGCCAGTGCAACACAACCAGTCCAAAAAAAAAAAAATTTGGTCATGGCCGACTGGCGGACCTCAAAACCAAATGCCGGGCATGCAACGTGGATAGGTCGATAGGGTCTTGTCACAACCGTGATCGATCCCCGAGCGCACCACGCCGGGGGGTGATGAATCAATCAACAGCGCCTGCCTGCGGAACCACGACGAAAACCAGTTGTTGCCCCGGTGGTTTCCGCTCCGCTCCTCACGCAATCGTGGCCGAAATGTTGACACGGCAGGCCCAGTCGGTCGAGGGTAAGGCGAAACGTGGCAGTCGGTTTGAGACTCCAATAATCCGCGTCAACTGCTGATGATGGTCCGTCCGAAACCCGATGTCCATTTCGGCCGGAGTAATGATCGAAGAGGATCGTTGATGAGATACGGTACGGACGGGAGAGGGGGTTAGTGGGATCGTGGGCGTGATTGTGTGGGTGGCTTGTGCAATTGACTCTCCTATAGAGATCACGAAGATGCTGAAGAGAGTATGCTACTCTCATGAGGTTCTGGTTCCAAGGAGCGGGAAGTAGCGATGATCCTCCTTTTCCGTGATCACGTGAATCATCATCTTCATCATCATCATCATCCTCTCTGCCATCAGAGTTGTCGGGTAACGCAGCCCAGACACACATCCCAGCCCATCAAAGCTTCGGGCAACAATACCTCCGTTTCCCGGCTCCGCGGACTCTCCCTCCATGTCTTTCTTTCTTTTTGTCCTTGTCCGCGGAAACTGTGTTGATTGATGCACACTTGGTTTTTTAGAAACTCGCTCAGCTGAGATGAGACCGATGATGACACAGACAGACAGACAAGACAGAACAGACCAACAGCCACTCCTGTCAAACACACACCACACACAGCCCCGGAAGCGAAAAGTGCAAGAATGCGAGAAATTGCGAGTGTGCAAAAAAAGAATCCTCCACCACGTTCTCGATGCGCCCAAAAACGTTCGCGCATGTCGTCGTCGCTCATTGAGGCTGGCGTTGATGACTGGCTGGATTCAGCTGCGTTATGGTTACAGAGAGTGTGTTCGCCACCACCAACACACGCACACCACCGTCCGTCTTGGGAGGTGAAAAAAAAGTATTTTTTTTTTCTCGCTTGCTGTGGACGGATGAGTACAATGCCGTCACTCACTACAGTTGGATGGATGGCTCAGCACTCAGCTCGTGGTGTTGGAATATCACAACGAACAAAAGATGAGACTAAGAAAGAGAGAGGTCTTGTGAACAATAGCCACTCACGGGATGGGTCAGCGAATCGAAACGACTCGAACCCTCACACCCTCCTTCACGTTCCTCATGCCCACAACCCCGTTGATCAAAGTTCGTTTTTACATAAACCGTTGAAGCTAAAGTGTACCTGTGACTGTACCGCCAGGTCTCATGGTGTTCGAGAGATGGCGATCATGGCGGAGCTCTCCCGCTCCTCTCCCAAAAGCTCTTTAGCGAGAATAACCAGCAAGCCACAATATGGTTAGCTACCCGGGGCGACACTTGCAGCGCGGGGAAAAAGTGGGAAGCAGCAAGCAAGCCCACGGTTTTGGGATCCTTTGCGTTGCTATAGCTGGTACCGGTACACGGTAACTGGATCTGGGAGGTGGGGGGAGGACTCGAACTCCTTGATCACCATCATGTTAAGGTATGAATCATAGTCATAGAGTCATCATCATCATCGAAAATTTTTTTTCGCATGGGGTCGTTCCAGCTCACAGCCTTGTTGTGGCGCCTCTGCCTCCCTCCGTCTCCGCCGCAACCGCCGCCGGTGGGATCGGGGACCGGGAGTCATCATCATCATCATCATCATCATCATCATCATCGGTTTACCAACCGGTCATGTTCAAACACCAGATCGCGAAAATACGTGATCTGATCTCACCTGCAACGGCTGCGCAGGATAAGTCATTCCGAAGCCGAGTCTCCAACCAAAGCCGTTGTCCGTCCCCGTCCGCGTCCGCATCGCCCGTCCGAAACCCGCTTGCTCCCGACTCGACTCCGGAGGATCTCTTACCCAATCTCCTTTCCCAACGTCCCGTCGTGGAATCTCATGCCACTTTTTTTTCGTTTCTGCCATGCCATGATGCGGACATGCCATTTTTTTTTTTTCGTTCGTCCCGCTCGATGCTCTCGCTCGCCTGATTCCGCAGCCCGCCGCCGCCTACACTGCAAGCAAGATCTCCGATCCCGCTGTTGCTAATTCATCAGCCCATCTCACACACCCTCTCACTCCGACGTTTTCCCCCTCAAGGGGTTTTGCGCTCGAGCTTGGGAGCTCGATAGTGACCGATGATATCGGCCCGCTCCCGGAACCGCATCAGTGCGGTGGTTGTGGTCTGATCTTGACTGACTGACTGACTGTTCAGTTCCATGCGCAGCGCCGAGCGGAGAATTATCTAGTTTGCGCAGAAAGGCAGTCAGGCGAACTTCTCGTTTTTATTTTTCGGAGGTATGTTGTGAAAAAGTGTGGGGAAACGGACGCTAGTCAGGAAACGGGTGTAAAAATGGGTTATGAGGATTCTCGGAAGAGGAGGATCAGGAGGTTTGAGCGTGTTAGAGAGCTTGGGGGTAAGAGAGCTCCGGATAACCCCTAGGCTGGAGGTGCGGATTTTGATAATGCCGAAGGAGATGAGATCAAAACGTAAGACGAGGCTGATACAGCCTCAAACGATGCCCGGATTGCGAGGATTTGATGGATGATGATACTGGATATAGATGACGATGAAGAATACGCTCGCATTAAACACGCTAGAGATTCCTACGCGCGGGTACCATATTCTCGATTCAATATTACTGCACCGGGTTGTGGCTCAGAAAGAAACGCATATCTGGCAGCATCATGGAGAATAAAATCCAGGGGGACGAATAAACGCACGCACGCACGCCATATACGATCGAAACAAATGGGTGTGCATGAAGCCGATGAAAAAGTCTTCCTGTGGCGATGGTGGATGGTGATGTACCCGGTGGGTGTGTGACACCTTGGAGGATTATTGCGAGCAAGAAGGGCCCGAGTCATAGGTAGGGAGCGGTTCGCGCGGCATTGTTGTTGGAGGACAAGGCTGTGGTGGATTTCGTCGAATCGATCGCAAACATGGTCATTTTCGTGGTCATTACGGGGCAGATGATGAAACCTGCTCGCTCGCGGCTCGTCTTGTCAACGTCGTGGTCGTCGTCGTCAACGGGGGTTCGTCAAAATCACGCAGGATGATGGTAAAGAAGGCGTGACGCCCCAAGTGCCTCGTGGGATGGTGGTACATCATCCCGCGTCTTCGTGACCTTGAAGGCCGTCTTTGTGATAGATATCTATAGGATTCTCGCTGGGAATTTTGGATAATTCCATGCTATCGTGACCCAGGAGCATCCTCTTTGGGAGTATGGTGGGCTGAAGGCAGCCATGTTCCTGAGTGTGAGGTGATCATGCACCTGGAGGGGCGTGTTTTCTGGCTGGCACACCCGCAAGTGGGCGGAGGGTGGGCGGACGTCAGACAGCATCCAGATGATGTTTACAGGCGCGAACGAGGATGTTTCTACCTGGTACTCCGTGCTCGCAGCGCGCACACATGCAATGTGATATCGCAAAAAAATTGATCTCCGGGTAATGCGGCTGTGTGTGTGTAGAGAGAGAGGTGAGCATTTATTAGGTGTTACAGGCAACTTGTTATTTCCCCCATGAGTGAAGAGTTGAGTTGAGTCGAGTCGCACAACTTGCCGCCTGGGCGCCCTACGTCCAGGCGAGATCTCTGTGTCTCTTGAGTGGTGCAACCTGAGACTGTTGTCTCAAAAGAAAAGACACAGAGAGGGGCATTTGGGCCGCTCTTTACGCAGGGAAAAATCTCCAGGGCAAGCGGTCGGTGGGTGGTGGATGGTGGGCAGCGACGCTGAGCTCAGCAAGGAAAAAAAAAGCAAAACGTCACTCAATGTTTGGGACACGGGGCGTCACCCGCCGTTGCACTCCCAGGTGCAGCATGCCTCTTGCTCTCTCGCCCTCTCGCCCTTTCTCTCTCTCAGACTGCTCCTGGGCGATCTGCGGGGCCGGGAGGGGCTTCCTGGGTTGCTGCGGTGTTGACGCTGTCCCCGCTCAATCGGGCCTAGCGCATTTCTGCGAACGTCCCACCCCAATTTGCCCCTCTCCGGTTAGACCAGCAGGAACGCCGCGCTAGCCAGAGCCCCCCGCTAGCGTGCATCTGCTTGAGAAGTGGGCCGTGTGCTGCTGGCGATGGAGTCACCAGTGCCTCGCGCTCCAAATAAAACCACCGCCCACTGCCCCCCCCAAAGCTGCTCTCACCACCACAATCACCACCACCGACCCAGCGTCTAGCACCCACTACTCCGACCTTTCCTCTCGTCGCTCCAACTGCACTTCATCAATACCTACTTCGGTCTTCATCAACACTCGTCTTCGACACCCTCCCGCTCACTTGCAATTGATCGCCCGCTACAAAGCTGCTCAGCTCATTACCGAATTTGTCCACCGGCTCTCAAGCTCTTCAGTAACAACTACACAACTCTCAGCTCTCGCAATGGAGTGGTCTCACGATTTCTGTCTGTCCTGCGATCGTCAAATCGTCACCACTGACCACGGTGCCTACTGCTCACAAGCTTGCCGACTCGCCGACGTTGAGCAGTCCTGCATTTCATCATCACCCTCTCCTACTACCGGAGCAACATGGACGACGAAGGAAAACCCCTCGACCTTCCAGCTTCCTGCCTCCCTCAACTTCCAGTCCTACACCTTGCGGACGCCTAGCTCCTGCTCAACATCACCCACCACCCGCAGCCCCATCTCCTCCACCTATCCCTGTGCCGGCTCCTCATTCCCATTCGGCGAACGGCCCGGCCAGTTGTACAGCTCTCCCTCTCGTACATCTCTCTCCTCAATTCAAAGCTACGCTCAGCCCTCGGATTCCTACCTCTCTGCTCAGGCACAAAACGAGCTCCGGGAATATGCCGGCTCATTCGACCGCACCCGCTACGCACAAAGGAGGACATCCGCATAATAATATCTCTCTTCACTCTCTATGACTCTACGACGATTTGACGGACGGTTTTTGGTTTTCGCCGGCGCTTCCCTCCCACATTATCGCATTTACTCGGTCTCCTTTATTGCATAAAAAGAACGGCACTTCAACACATTGCCGAATTTAAACACCGCATCTTCTCTCTCACACTCTCCTACTTCCGGCTTCAACCGTCCTGCCGTCTTCAGTCGTCCTTTCCTTTCTTTCCTTTATCTGCATGGCATAGTTCTGGGGTTTGTCTTAAAAGTGTCACATCTGGTGTTTGTTTATTCTCCATTCCATGGTCTCTCTTAGGGTATAGCGACGGAATGTTGGGGTTATATGGTCTGTCTGTATAGTATCATTGCTTGGGTCGGTCGGTGCTCATCCTTTTTTTCTTTACTGTTACGGTGTTGGTCTTTTGTGGTGTTCTGTCATTTATATCAATGGGCGCTTTTCATCTATCTATTTACTGTTGTCAATACCTGGTGGTGGTGGTGGGGCTGATTATGATTCTGAGGGGGTGGCGGAGACGGATTGGATAGAAAGTTGTCAATAACAAGACCAAAAACAAGGATCCAAGGCGCTCTCTGGCCTTGGATAAGTTTTTTTTTTCATCCACATTATCATCATTGTTCATCTTCATCATCAACGTGACTGTTTCCGTCGCCTCGTGTGTCGTTGGCATGGTATGGTGCCCGGGCCACCACCACCACGGTGAATCACACCATCAAAGAAAAGTTTTTCGCAATGCCATCCCCTTGCCTTACCCTATGCAGCCAAACGGTAACGTCGCAAGCAACTGGACACGGTTTTTGTTTTTTCTAACACTCATGCTGAGGGGGTTTTTTGTGCGAGGGGGAGCTCATGTTTGCGCGTTTGAGTCATGGGAAAATTTTTGATGCGAACACAAAAACGCCGAGGACCGTCACGGTGTTTTGAGTGGAGTAGAGCGGAGTGGGAGACTACCACTGACCATGGAGCGATCGAGGACCGATCGAGAATCGAGATGATAAACGATAGGGGAGGAGACAGAGGAGATTTACGAGATGAGCGGGGAGTAGGGTGGTCGATGGTGAAGAGAGGGGATGGACTGATGAACATACCACATTGATACGACGGACTCATGGGGTATCGGGACAGAAGAGAGGACAGGAGCAGGAGGTTAAGTCACTGAGTTGACCTTAATGGCATTGCGATTTCTTGATGTGTGTGATGCCATACTGGTGGAGTAGAGTAGTGGAGTGTCGTAATCTACGAGATATCTTATCAATCTCCCCCATCTCCCCCATCTCCCCCATCTCCCCCATCATCACGACCCCTCATCCACCACCACCAAATCTTCACAGTCACGTTCACATTCACTCCCACCACATCGTCCTAGCTATCCCAAAGCCTGTGCGCACCGTATGTAGTGCCCAGTCTACAAACCAAATAGTCTTAGCCCGCGTTCTTCGTGGTCTTGGGATTCCCCACAGTCCAGTTTTCGTTTTTCTTTTTCCCCCATCCCCATCCCCATCGAGCCCCCCCAGCTCGCTCGTTCGCTCGGCCTCCCACGGGCTCCCACGGTTGCTCTGATTCGAGATTCGAGATTCGAGAGCTTGGTGCCCCGCTGCCACACTCCGTCTCCGTTTTGGTGGTCGAGACTCAAAACTCAACCGCAACGGCGACAACGGTGGTGGATCGTGGATCGTGGATGGTCACGGTGAATGGTGTGTGAGCGAGCGAGCCCGCGGACATGCCCACTGCCCACCATGCCCACCAAGGCACCACGGGCACGGGGCGCGAATGTGGGTTGGCTACTTTGCTGCTACTACGCTGCTACGGTACAGCTGCTCTACCGGGGATGGTGATCACTGGCGTCGGGAGTTTACCAAATACCCAGAATCTTTAGATACAGCGACCGACCGGGACGATAGAGAAAAATCCGCGTTGCGGTACGATAGGAGTGCGGACGATGCGGAGTCAGGGTCGGACAGTCGGGGGGAGTAGGAGGTGTTGCACTGTATGTAGGCTCGGAGGAGTCAGGGGTAGAGGGGCTCGGGGCGGAGGGGAGGGGACGTGAGTCGGCGATGATAGCGGACGGGAGATTTTGGGTTTCCCGGCCGCCGGTGCGGTGATAAGTATGATTGTTGTATTATGTTATGCGATGGGATTCAATATTTGGTCGTAGCATGCCATCGCTGGGTGCGGGTCGCTGGTCGCTGTGGTGACGGAGAAGACGGCCTACGACCTACGGCCTACACCGGGAGATGGAGGTTGTAGGGTTCATCATACCCGGGTTGTCAAAGTCTCCGCGGGGCGTGAGCCCTGGTTACAACTTTGCGATGTGTTGGTGTTGGTGTTGGTGTGTTGGTGAACCGAATCTGTCGCAATAATACAGGTTGTATAGCATTATATGGTATGGTCAGGTAAGGCAATGTTATTTCCCTGTCATGCCCTGCATCACATCGGATCATGGTTGAAATGAGGTGATGGCACAGAGAGCTAGATAGATTGTACAGGTTGATAATGAAATCCGGAGAAGATCATAATTACACTATTGCGGTTGGAATAGCATCAGGCCATAACGGCGATCGTTGCTTTCATGGTGAGGTTTGGACTCCCTGTATCACAGTACCAGTATCACAGTACCAGTATGGAGACGTCAGTCTTCTCTCGATCAATGCCGATATCAACATTCACCGTCGTCACCATATAGCGGTACCACAACAACCGCCAGAGTCGGTACCACATAGTATCGATCTCAGCGAAAAATGGCCCAACACGATGGCCGTCTCTCCATCATGACCCAACCGCAGAAATAACAAAACCTGGATAGCCTCGATTCAAAGCCTCGGAGCAACGACGGGTATGCACGAGCGCTGAAATGCGGGGAACATCGTCGTTACCTCAGTCAGTTGACATAGACGAATATAGAACCGTTTTACGTACGATTCGTGAGGAACAGGAATAGGCGTGATCGGATGTAGCCTTGGAACAGACACGAGGAGAACGAGGGGATGAATTCGATCACGATCACGGTGGTGAGGTGAGGGGAAGTCACGTTTTCGCCCACGATGCAAACCAATTGGTGGAGAGAGAAGCGGCGGGAAACGTCATGGAGATCGCGGCTTGGTTATGACGGCCGTTGCGGTCTTGCACTCCGTATCCGGTCCGGTCCGCGGGTGCGGGTGCGGGTGCGTCGGAGGCGGGCACGTTGAAGGACATGTTGCTGCGATTGGGGGTTTCCCATATATTATTCTGCAGACCTGCCATGAAGAAATTGATTTTCGGGCGTGTTGTTGTTGGTGCCTTCCAGAGGATTCTCGGCGAGAGTGCTATGGCGAGAACAGAAGCGGTTGTCAGGTACCGGTACATGATGTTCAGGGAGCTGTGTATCACATATTTTTCATGTCGATCACTACGATCATGGGAGTTGATATTCGCGATGTTCATGGACTGCGAACGTGGAATGCCTTCCTTGGTTAATTGGCAAACTTTGAAATGCCCATCTCCAAATCCTGGTCGGGAAAATCTCTACAACCCTGAAGTTTATGAAACTTATAATTCTGCCAAAATAGCAATGCAAATGCGCACGTCACAAGGTGGGGGGCAAGGGTAAACGTCGCTCTTCTCCAATATATTCACGTCCATCCACTTCTGGCATTTTCGAAGGCCGTAAACGAAGGCTCGCTTGACGCCGGAAATGAACCGCAGTTTTTTTTCTGCCTTCCGGAGGTTTTGGGTCCTGCACGGTGATGTTGATGGGAGATGTCCAAATTGCTGGCGCTGGTTGTGCCTTGGTTTTTAGCGTCGTGCTTCCACGTCTGGGAATACAACAACGACGTCCGTGATAGATTCTGTGTCACGATACGACGTCTCTAAAGTACCTGAACATGATATGCGCAGATTATTCAATTTCTTCCCTGGGCCAATAAACCCAGATTTCAAATGTACCTTTTTATCCCAAGCGATGAGGCTGTTTCATAACTCCAATTCCGAGATTTCCAGATGGTGATGAATGCTCAACCATGACCCGGAATCATCGTGAGATTCCTGACTTCCGGCGAAACCATCATCTTCACCTCCTCAGAAGAATCATCAGTGACGCACTCACTGGACATGAGAATGATCTTCTCCCTCTCCACGTCATTCGCCCTCTACATACATCGACAGCGCGGTGAAAGTGGATTTTCTTTCGTCCCGCTCTCCGGATCTCCCCACAAAACCCACCCAGCGCCAGACCCACAAGGCTCTGACGCGGGTTCTGGTGATGCCGTTTGAAACCGAGAAAGAGACATCTGTCGATGTTTCGGGATCAGGCGGTCCATGGAATCGGGAACGGAGTTTTTTTTTTTTTTTTTTGCGCGGTCACGTTATGAAGAGAGGTGGAGAGGTGTGTTGATGGTTCGCCCACCGCCCGGAAGTTTCGCGTGTGTTCCGAAGTCGCCAGACGAGTGGAGCCGATGTGGGTTTTCAGAAATCGCATGATGGGGGCTTGGAGGGCGGGAGAAAATGGGCTGATGATGAAAGCAGGTGAGCGGCGGAGATGGGGGAGGAGATTGGAAATGGCGGTTGAATTAAGCTTGTCGCGGGGGAGGATAAGGTGTGGCAAAGTGCGACAAGGCTGCGCAGGTGAGCCACACCGCCATGGCTAGTGGGTGCGCATTCTTCACAACACCATCACCGCCATCGTCGCCATCGTTCACGACAGTCTTTTCATCTTCCACTGCTGTTCTCTCGCCTAACAGGGTGTTTATCACGTTCTTCCTCACTCCATTCCTGTGGTCCTTCCACCCGACCCGCTCCCTTGTGCCCGACGTCTGATCCTCGTCCCTCCTTGCTTCGGCACCTTCAAAGTTCTCCCTCCGCCGGGGACCGTAACCCCGCAAAACATAGGATCCTACAGCTCGAAACCTTTCCGGCTGTCCGCTGAATGCAGTCCCTCAACCCCCCACCTTCTGCCACCCGTCCGCCGCGCATATCAATGCTATCTGAGCCCTTTTTTGTCTGCCGTGTGCCCTATCGGCACCTGGATTGAGATCTTTCGATGAAGTTTGCGAAAGTAACAAACACGGCCGCTCCTACATACATACCTACGCGATCTCGTACGTTGGCGCAAGGAGACGGTGTCTGTTACTTCATGGATGCAGGAACCGAGGACTGGAGACGTTGCTTGTCTTGTCTTGTCTCTTCCGGCGGACGATGAGAAAAAGCCTTTGAAAAAAAAGTAAAGAACTTGAATGCCGGCATGGTACATTACAGCGGGAGAGCGGGAGGTTGCTGGATGTACTGTACGGGATCCATGCTCCCGGTTCAACGCCTTGTGGCATCTGGATTGGTATCGTGAGATGGGGAGCGAGGAAAGTGGAGGCGAAGAGAGGATATAGGATTTCATTGCATTGGGCTACAATTTGTAAACGACATGGAACTGAGCCAAAAGCTAAAAATAGGTTCCAGGGACCAGGATCATGTGCAGCAAATTCATCGCCGAAAGTCATTACGGGATAATAATCATTCTCCATCATCAACCTCTGGACCCTCGATCTTCATACCCCCTACTCCACACATCCGAGAGATAATGTATTACCTTCGGCAGTTCACCATCCCCTTCCCCAGCTTCCAGTACATTCCATTCCCTTCCCTTTTCCCCCATCCCATCCACAACCGCATCCGGCAACTTCCCCTGCACAGTGCAAGACTGAGTTATCAAACTCATTCCATTCGTCCCACGCATCCGCAATTCCTCCTTTCCGCCATAGCGGAATTCAGCATACTGCCTTTACCATATTACCTATCATGCCTCGTTTCAAGTTTCATCCGGGTGACGAAACCAGGATGGCAGTCATCTACTTCCGATGGCTATGGCATCTGGCATGTTGTCCTTGAATTTCATGATACGATGATGATGGTGATGATGATGATGCGAAAACTGGGAATGCGATTCTGAATCCGACTCCAGGTAGGTATTTCCGTTTTGCGGGAAAAATTGCGCATGGGGCACTACCTCAAGATATAGGTAGGCAACGATATGATTACGTTAGTCGATATCTCGCTGAGAGCCGGGTCGGAGAGGAGGTGGGCGTG
The DNA here is from genome assembly GCA_004786065.1 of Ascodesmis nigricans. Lineage (NCBI taxonomy): Eukaryota > Fungi > Ascomycota > Pezizomycetes > Pezizales > Ascodesmidaceae > Ascodesmis > Ascodesmis nigricans. The sequence goes on along the minus strand of ML220151.1, from coordinate 217,369 downwards.
GGAGTGGGAGTTGGAGAGGTCGGTGTGTCTACAGTGGCGTATACAGAGGACACTACATGTACACAGCGTCTTTGGGCACAATATGGCGCATCCGTGGATGCGGCTTATGAGCTAAGATCACTGGAATCTAGATCCATGTGCCATGCGGTGGTGAAGGATCTCGTTGTGGAGTGAGAATCTATGTAGAGTAGTCGTGCGCATGAGTGCACCCCGAATTACTTTCCAGAGTGATACAGCCCCTGTGGGCACTCTTGATACCAGTCGAGGCGTCATATTGTAGTCATCGTATTTGATAGCCATCCTCGCCACATGTCGTGAACTTGGAAGAAACATTCCCCGGAAAACGGTTGTGCTTGACGCTGATGTCGTGTAAACTGATGTAAACGAGAGCGGGTATAGAGCTTGGTATCAGCGAGAGTGAACGATAAACTGAAAGATATCAAGTTGAACCAGAACAACCTGGTGCGTGATATTATTTGGGCTGTGTCTCAATAACGTATCCTGGGGCGACGTATAGGGTGTATATCACGCAGAGAGGATAACGGAGCGGATACAAAAGATGGTTATGTTGCTGAAAGGAAAGGGTTGTGGTGGGGTACTCCAATTTCTTTTACCGAAGCTTAGTAGCTACTGTATGCGTATACTACCTCGTGATCTTGAGGTGCTGCTACTAGTATGAGCCTTGGGTGTTGATGATAGAAAACTGATCGTCTCATTTTGCTGGTTTGCTACGGGAGGAGATACAATATGCAATAGAGTACAAGAGTGTCAAGAGTGACTCCGTGGCGTCTACGGTTCTCTGTCTGTCCTCTGCTTCTCTTCTCAACAGTATCCTCCTATAAATGCACACTTTGTTCTGCTGCCACTCTCTCTTTCCACCTCGGCTCAGTAACCAACCCACTCTTTTCGTGGCTCCCATCTCTCCAACCAGTTCACCTATGCATTTTCTTCTCATCTCGCTTTCCGTGCCTTCATGGCATAGCGAAACTAGTTTTTAAGCGTCAAATCAGTTCGGCGTATAGTCAGTAAAGTACTTTCGGTACCGACAAGCATAGCGCAGAGACATGCTACTTACAAAGTTTGAGCCACTGACTCGTACTCATCTGCGTACGATGGTATATGTGAGTATTCATGTTTAAGCTTTAATTTCCAATCCAAATCGTGTACTTTGTTCACAAGCTCCTCCACCTCGGCGCGTTGAAACTCCTCCGATAGAAAGTACCACAATCTAACCATTCTTTTGAGCGTCGATGGATGATCCTTCCCGAGCATGCGTCTACACAGGTCCAGGACTTCCTGGTACCACTTCTCAGCTTCCGTATTTGTCACTGAACTCGGTAAGCTGATCCATTCGGTTGAGTGTCAATGGATGTTCCTTTCCAAGGACCTGTTGGCTCTTGTCAAGGAGTTCCTTGCACAGGTCCTCAAGGCCTTTCCTACTCTCTCTTTCATAAAGAGAAGATGCAAGTTGATCCATTCTGTCGAAGGTGGATCGATCCTTGTCTCCCAAAACCCGTTGTGTTGCGATCAAGGCATATCAGTTCACCTCTATGACTGTTTCTCGAACCCCTTCCTTGGCCCACACATCGGCAAGTTAGCCTAGCTGTTCGATGGTTTGTGGATGGTTTAAGCCAAACATTTTTAGACGGATCTCAAGGCCTAGAATCTCTGGCATGCCCACTTGATTTCCGTACACCGCAAGTGCTGTCTTTTTCATGCACCCGAGAAGCTGAAAACAATTGGTTTAGACCGAGAGGAGATAGCAAGTGCCAGCACAAACCAACGAACTCCGGTTGCTAGAAGAATGCAGTAAATTGGAAGAGAACATATCGAGGTGGAGGAATCCGGATGCACAAATGATTCCAAACGTGATCGCTGTGCCGAGTCCCATTTATTCTGCAAATTCAGATCATATAAGGGCCATGGGAGATGGGCGCACCAGGATAACGGCCAAGCTTGTCGAAAGGCCCAAGGGGTATGATCTCGAGCTGATATTTATGATGGCGGCAAGTAGCTTGTCAAGCTCGAATAATGAAAGCTCGCTTCTGACATATTGATCTGACTACGGTTTAGTGGTAGGCGGTCAGCTATGTTTTATTCCTGAACGGACAACTCCGACAAGTATACGTACTGGTGTGGAAATTATCACTATAATCATTACCGGTCTAACTAACCCTTGTGGACTCTTTAATTGATTAAGCAAGGGATCTACTAACTTCTCCAAAGAATGTGTGGAATCGAAAGTGCCGAGGTTGTACTACCTTTGGCAAGCGTGTTGTTTTAGGATTATATCAAATTTATCTGGATCAAATCGGCTAAGATCGCCCATGTTACTATGATATTGGGATTCGTTAACAAAGTTTAAAACGATTGTTTTCCCGAGGAGTTTGGTAGTAATCTGGGCAAGGAGCATTGCAGTTTTGCACTGCTCCCCATTGTAAGCCAGATCGTCCAGGCTGATTTTACCGTCTTTGTTCTCGGAATTAGCACTTCTTTTGGGAAAATGATGCAGGCATTACATGAAATACCACATAAAAATCCAAATATCAAAAAGACTGGCTTTCATCAAACTTCGAGCCGCTTGATCTGGAAGCCGCAGCCCTTGAAGAGTTGACCGCATATTGTTTGCCGCCTGAGTTGAAATTTCATGAACCTGAGCGTCTGGGTAGAATCGTTCGATACTGAGTTCCTGAATTATGTTTTTGATAATGTGGAATAAGTACTGGGGATCATCGAGAGATTCATCATGATCCACGCGTGAGTTTTGGGATTCACCATCCTCAGACCCTTTCGAAACCTCAGCATTGTTGGAATCACCCTCACTATCTGAGTTTCTGCTTGATAAATCCCGAGGGAGTACGAAGAGGGCGAAGGTTGGCTCTTTAGCGATGATTGGGTTGCTGCAGGAGATGTCAAGCGAGGAATGAAGCGCGTTTTATTACACTTAACTGGCCATGGGTGGAATTTCGTGAGAAGCAGCCGACTATGATGAGTGAAAATACCAACACCAGACCCCGCCAATCCCTATTGTGCGGAAATTGCACGATGAGTCTCTATCAACCACTGGACTAGGGGCTATGATTACGTCGACCATATGTATGGTCGCTGCAAAACTTCCACTCCCAATCACGAATGAACGCTGACCGTCCAAGATCACGACGACACTGATCCCGACGACTTCCATTACAGCTTTAAAAAATTCCTTTCCATTAGATCTCTCATACTTCTGCCACAACCATTCCTCAGAGTCACTTCCGGGTATACTCCCTCCCATTCCTACCCCATCAACCAACGAAACCCCAACATCCTCGCTCCCCCTCACTTCATCGACATGCTCCCATAATTCGCGCCGGGCACCAAATTCTTATGGTCCCTCGGGTTGGCCGCAGCCTCATACAACACATTCACGGCCTCTCTATTCAACGGGGCCCAACTGCCCTTAAACCCCAAATATGACAGCCTCGTTACATCTTCGTCACCGCCCGAATGGTTGTCCTCGAAAAACAGCGTCAGCGAATGCGTGTTGTTGAAGAGGGCGCGCTTGACGGGCATCTCGACGATGGTGGTGCCATCCGAGGTGGTGGGCGTGAGGGGGAGCGTGAGAGTTTGGATGGGTTGCAGATCACTGACGGAGGTGAAGTCGAGGTCGTCGCGGTTCGTGAAGAGTTTAAGGGTGTTGGGGGCACTGGTGTCCGGAGGCGCGCGAAAGAGGAGGGAGTGGAGCTTGATTTGGCCCGTGAAGCTGGATAATGGCGAAAACGTCAGCCTCTACGCATAACCAAGAAGAAGAGAGGTACTAACGGAATATACATCAAAATCTGCTCATCCGCATCGCTCTCCAAAACCGGAGTCTCCGAAAGTCGTTCGTCCCAAGATTTCTTCACAATCGCTTTTCCAGAGCCTTGGGTTTCCTCATTGTAGGTGACGATGCGGTCGAAATCGATGTGCTGGTAGAGCGAGGATTGGAGCGCGGGTGTGAGGTCGTCTGTTGGTGCGCGCAGGCGCGTCAGTGGCGGTTAATCTTGGAGGTTGAGGATGAGAGGAGAGGCTTGGAAGGGGAGAGGACTACATACCTTCGTGAGAGTGGCCGTCGCCGCCACTGTGGTCGTGGTGCTCGTGTTCGCATGAGTGGCCGTGGTGGTGGTGGGACATGGTGGTGTGGTGAGGTAGTGGGGGAGATGGTGGGGCGGGTGTGAGAACCCTGGCGGGCCATGAGGTCATCGGGCAACGGCTGCGCTCATGGCTTGTCACTCCGGCGAATCGTATTTCGCCGCGTCGTTGATACTACTATGAATGCAAAAGGCGTATCAAACTCAAGTAACCAGGATGTAAAATGACAAGGGTAGGTCTAGCGTTCAATCCCTCTTGGTAATTGTAAGAACTCCAACATCACCAAGAACTGCTCAATGAGCCGCGGAATGGTGAATCACCATGCTGTGAATCACTGACACCCATAAATAGGTGAACTTCTTTGCGATTTCAAAGCCAAAATATCGTGGATAGGTAGACACGTTGATGACATAATGATTGGAACTGAATCCATGTGGTATCACTCGGGTTTCACGCATCCAGTATCGTCAACCTCCATGAATTCACCTTCAGAAGTCATCCTACCGTGCCCACATAACTCAGATAACGCAATGTCAGAATTACCAAAAGGATTGGTATTCAAATCAACTTTGCAGAACCATTCACATGCGGATTAACTACAACCAAACACCAACTCCCGCAAATCGCAACAAACCGTAAACAACCACAAGATACAACATCCCCAACCCTCCCCAACCCTCATAAAGAAACCCCCATCTCCCCCATCTCCCCCATCTCCCCACCCTACAATCATCATGACGGCTCCGCCGTCGCCGCCGCAGCTTTTGCCGCCGCCTGCTTCATCTTCTGCTGCTCTGCCCACAACCTAACCGCTTCCCTCCCCTTCTCCGCGGCCTCTTTCCTCGCTCTCAACACGGCCGCCGCCTGCGCCGCACGATCCACCACCGCCGTTTCCGGTTTCGGGATACCCGGGCCCGTCGACGATGCTGATTTCTCAATGGGTTTCGGTTTCACAGCAGGGCCACTGACCGAGCGATGTGCCTGGACCCCGAGAGCAGGTGCAACGGGGACGGTGGGTTTCCTCGTTTTCGCAACGACGACTGGTTTCGGGGCCACACTCCCAACAGCACCAGCATCAACTTGCGGCGTCTCACTCGGCGACCGTTCCCCACCCACCCTGCTCCCAGGCCTCACATTCCCCGCGGCAGCAGACACGCTTCTCGCCATCACCACCGGCGGGTGCTGCGGGTTATATACACTCTTCGGCACTGGTTTCGCTTTAAACGGTTTCCGTTTTTTGGCCTCTGCTTCTTCTTCCTCGCGTTTTCGGCGTTCTTCGCGCTGCGCGGCGAATTTGCGGGAGAGGGCTTCACCCGGGAGTTCAAAATTGGATTTGGTGGGGGGTTTGCTGGATTTGATGACGGGCTGCGAGGTGACGGTGGGGCGGGGTTTGGGTTTGGTGCTGTCGAGGCTGCTGGAGGGCCGTTTGGTGAGGGTTGGGTGCGAGGAGGTGTCGGAAGGCGGTTTGGTTGTGGAGGGGGGTTTGGTGGAGGTTGTTTTTGCGGCCGGGTGGACGCGGTTGGTGGTGATGGTGGTGGTCTTGGGTGGCTGTGAGGACAGGGAAAGTCAGAAAGCCATTTCACAAGAGGGTGGGGATAGGCACCTTCGAAGTAGTAGACGGTTTCCGAGCCAATGACGCTTTACCAGGAACACCAGTGACCGGTTTCTTCGGCACCCGTTTCGTCTCACTCGACTTTCACAATCGTCAGTCATCATACCCAATCCCTCCTCAAAGAGCACTGTAGTTACCGTTTTCCTGACCTCATCCGGCCCCACCGCCGTTTTGTTATTTTCCGCCTTCCTCGGCGACGGATGGTACTCGAGCGGCGGCGCACGCCCCGCAGGTTCCGCATGTTTCGTCGGGTCGAACTTCGGCGTCTTTGCTCCCAATGCAACTACCGGTTTCTGTTTCTCCGGTGTCTGTGGACGTTGAACGTGAACGGGCTCTAATCCCCCAAAACCAAAACCATCAGCATATCCTCCAATTTACCCAGATACCACGATGTTGGAGACAAACCAGTTTGCATCATCATCTCCTTTTCTAGCTGTTTCATACTCTCATCCACCTCCTCGTTATGTATCTCGGGTTTAAACTTTGGCGTCTTCGGATGCTTGACAGATGGCGGAGGATGTATTGGCGGCGTCTGGGGTCTTTCTTCTTCCGGCGCTGGGACTGAAGGAGAATACGTTAGTTAACCCATGAGATTCCGGGATGTGGAGAGGTAAACTAACCAGCCGCCTCCATCTCCTCCGCAAGCTTCCTCAAATCCTCATCGATATCCATACCGTAATCTGATGCCGCCCGAGGCCGTGTGATAACATCCGAGATCGCATCGACCTCGTCAACACCCACTGGTACGGCGGGTTTCGGTTCCTGTTCATGTGCTTCGTCGGGTTCAGTATTATGTAGTTCTGGTTCGATAGTGGCTGGCTTCTTCTTTGTTGCGCGGACGCTCTTTTTACGGGTCACCTTTGCGGGTTTCGGGGCTTCTTCTTCGGCCGTGGGTACGGGATCTTGAGGTGCTGCGACAGTCTGCTCTTCCTGGTGCAAGTCCGTTGACTCCGCGACTGCAGTCTCCGACTGTTGTTGTGGTTCATCTTCCGCCTCCTCAGCCTGCATCACAGGTTCCACTTCCTGTTTCTTCCGTCCCCGTGTACTCCCCTTCCCCGCCGCCTTTGTCTGCACAGGTTCTTCCACCACCACGACTTCCTCAACCTGCTCCAGCTCCGGCGCCGCTTCTTCCTCCGGCTGTTGGTTTTTCCTCCCCCTCGTGCTCCGCTTCGCAGGCTTTATCGGCTCCTCTTCCTGAATTGTCGCCTCCATCTCTGCAACTGGTGCTGGTTCCTCTTCGGCCAGTTCAGGTCCAGGTTCAGGCTCGACCTTCTTCCGTCCCCGCGCCCCGCGCTTCTTTACCGCCGGCTTCTCCTCAACCGCAACCCCCCCAGGCTGCTCAGGGGGCACAACTTCCTCCTCCTCCACCGCCTCGTGCTCAGGTTCGTGCTCAGGTTCCGGTTCGAGTTCAGACTCGATCTTCTTCCGTCCCCTCGTCGCCCTCTTCCTCACCGGCTTTTCCACAGGTTCCTGCACCTTCTCCTCCTCTTCTACCGCCTCCTCCCTCTGCTCCTCCTCTTCCTCCGGCTCAGCTGTCTTCTTCCGCCCGCGTGTACTCTTCTTCCTCACCACCTTCCCCATCTCCTCTGCCTGCTTCTCCACATCCTCCTCTTCGTATTTCTCCTCCTGCTTCCTCCTCCCCCTAGTCGCCTTCATCTCAGGTTCGGGTTCCGGCTGGGGCGCTTCAAACGCTGCCATCCTCGCCGCAATCCCTGCCCCCTTCTTGCGCGGAGGTGGGCGCTTTTTCGGTTCTTCCTGTTCCGGTTCCAGTTCCGGCTCGGGAGCTGATAAGGGGGAGTCATCGGCGGCCATTTCTTCAGCGGCGGCGGCGGCGGCGCGGGAGCGTGTTGTGCGTGGCATTTTTATCGGGCGCAGTGAGGGAGGGGGGGTGATATATCCGGGTGGTGGTGGTTGGAATGGGGGTAATTAGAGGCGCGGATTGATTGGGCGGGTGATTTGATGGAAGGAGGGGGGAGGGGTTGTTGCGGAGATGAGCGAGGTGGTGCTCGTGAAACCCGTAATGTCCGGGGTCCGGGTAAATAAACATTGGTTGCGGGTGGTAACACACGCGGTTGTTGGCAACGCGTGGAGATGAGAGTGTGTGATTCTGATGGATGCGGAAGCGAAATCGGTTGTCGGATTGTTTTGGGGCGCTTTTTCTACAGGCGAGAGTCGTTTCTCAAGATATAGATATAGGCTGTCGTTTATCTAGCCTAGATAGGTGGTGATACGGATAGGATGTGATGGATGGACAGAGAACGATAGATGGCAGGCCAACAGCTTCTACGGTAGCCTCAAAGACGCCGATGTCATGACTGACACAACAGCAACCCCTCATCTTCCATTTCACGGGTATCCTTTTTTTTTTTTTACCATCACCACTCCCCCATCTTCTCAACGACATAGCTTCCCTGCACCCCGTGGAAAATCAAGCATAACAAACAACAACAACCTACAGAAAACCAAAGCAAAAGCAATCGAGTATCATTTGAATCATCCAGCCATCACATCGTCATCATCATCATCATCATCATCACCAGTCACAATCGCAGTCTCACATTCACACATTCACATTCACATCACCTGACATAACATTGGGATCCCCGAGACGAGACGAAACGACGATCCTCCACCCTGGACCAGCCCAGCACGATCTGGATTTCCTTTCCAGCCCTCCCCCCTCCGTCTCCTCAACCTCCCCCTCCGCCTTTTAAAACCAGACCCCATTTGTCCACGCTCACGCTACCCACTATGATTTTAATCCCCCACCTCCTTCCACCCATCACGCACCCCCACCAACCGCAAACCTAACATTCTTCATCTTCCCCTTCTTCCTGGCGGCACCAACCTCCTCATCCTCACTCCTCCACCCCTCGCTCCCGCCTGAATCACTCAAATTCAGGTAATCCGTCATCTCGATATCATCATCAAACTCCGTCCTGAGCCCATTCCCCACACTCCCATGATGACCATGACCATGACCATGGTGTCCATGATGCTGATGATGATGCGCGGCAAGCCCCATATTCGCCGTCGGTGCCATCTGCGGCGGCGGCGTTGCCAACGACAACCCCATGTCTGCGGCTGAAAGCGCGGGGTCGCGGTGTGTGGATAATCCAGCGGACCGAGGGCGCTTGTTGTTGATGTTTGTAGCAGAGACCGGGGAGGCGTCGTCGGGTATTCGGGTGGTGAGGTCTTTGGCGAGTTTGTCGACGTCGATGTTGAGTTTTTTGTGTTGGAGGAAGGATTGGAGATTTGTGGTGCCGAAGTCGAGGGGTGGAGTCATGGGGCGTTGGTGTTGGTGTTGGTGATGGGGTTGTTGATGCTGCTGCTGCTGGTGCTGGGGGAGACCGGGTTTTGGGGCGGAGGAGGGCGTCTGAGATGATGGCCGACGAGTGGATCCGGCAGAGTAGGATTGTGATTTTCGGTGGCTAGCTTTCGAGCTGACTGCTGGGGTTGGGGTTCCGAATGTTCCGGGCGTCGGGTTGTTGTGGAGAATGTAGGGGCTGACATAGGGAGTCTCCTGGGGTAGGTATTTTTGTTCTTGCTGCTGTTGTTGTTGCTGCTGCAGTTTTTGGGATTTCGCGGCGGTGGAGGCGCGGCGAGGGGGTAGTGGGGTCGCCCAGGATGGGGAGAGCTGCTGTCGCGTGTGGCGTGCGGGGCCGTCGATGGGGTTCCGGACATTAAGCGGCGTCATAAGGGCTTCGTCGGCTTCATCGACAGGCTTACCACAAGCTTCGGCGGCGGCATCGTGGGAGGAGTATTCAGTCTGGTGTGCAATGCGGCAGTGGTTGATGAAACCCTGAGCAGACGAAAAGTTACTGCGATGGCAGGTACCACATTCAAGTCTGTAATAATCTAGTTAGACAAGCCTTTTGCTTGGGGTTGAGGAGGCGCATACTTGACCAGTGTCCCGTCGCGTTTTCGGTAGAGACATACTTGTTCGCCCGTCTTCGTCTGCACTTTCATCGCGCTCTGCCGCTGCGGGCGCCCATTCATGCCCATGCCAAACCCAAATCCAAGCTGCTGCTGCTGTTGCTGCTGCTGTATATTCGGCGGTGGTGCGAAGGGCTCGACCAAGTTCCCGTCCAACGCCGGGTGAGGAATCAACCACTGTCGATAATGTCTCGTATAAGGCCCGTCGACAACCCCCGGCGCCGGCGGGATCAGCCCATTTCCCTGCGCATCAAGCTGAGCTTCCGGTGACTGCGTGTACGGGAGGAGGGAGCATCTTCGCAGCTGTTCCAGCGAGATTTGCGTCTTTGCGATTTCCTGCTCGATCATGCGCATTTCACGGTGCTTGAGCAAAATCTCAATATCGAACTGCTCCGAAATGTGCGCGCGAATACTCTCCAAACTAGGGGGAGGGCGCGACGCGTCAGAGCTACCCGTCGGAGCTGCAAAGGAGCTGTTTGAGAGGTTTGTAGAGCTCGGTGTCAAGGCCGGCGGCGGCGGCGGTGGGTCTGGGTCCACGTCCATAGCGTCATGGGTGGCATAGGGGGCGCGCGCGTGCGGGTTCAGGTGTTCGGCGATAGGGTGTTTGGCAGCAAGCATGGGAGAGCGGTGGTGGTTCGGAGGGCTGTGGAAAGGCGACGGGGGGAAGGAGGCGGAGCTTGCGGACGCCATGGTCACTGTTGGAGCTGAGGTTCACGGGCGTTGCGGCTCTGCGCGCGGGATCAGACGGCGTCCTGGTTCCGGTTCGTTCGCGTTTGGCGGGGGCGGGGCAGAAAAAAAGCTTGTTGGAGCCTTCTCGTCACGAACAAGGACAGAGACAATGGCGAGGACGGTCGGCGAAAGGGTTAGCGAGCGAGAGGACAGGGCGAGGAGAGCGAGGAGAGCGTGACAGAAGGAACGGCGGTGGTCGGCAGCTAGAGGAGGAGGAGGAGGAGCATGACTGCGGCGAGGGGAGTCCGCGAGAAGAGAGCAGAAGACGCCTTGGGCAGCAGCTTCTTTTGCCCGCAGAACATGACAGTGTCGGACAACCACCAGACACAAATGAACATAGGTCCTCCAGAAGCCTCCATGAATTTGAATGAGTGTCGGCTATGCGTCTGGAAAGCGGGGAAGCGGAGATGGACATTTGAACGGCGGCGACCTTGGGAAAACGGCCCACGTGGCAGAAGCGTTCCAATAGGATAATATTGAGAATCACACCTTTCATGTGAAGAGACGTTGAGGAAGTGTTGGAGGAGTCAAGGCTCTGATATTCGGGAAACACACTTGTATTGTTTCTGCATCACACTTCATAGAATATTTTAACTCTAAGTTATCAATGCATAACTCAAATATCCCCAACCGCCCTCAACTCGCTCCACGGTCCCTTTACCCAATTCTCCACAAACCGCCCCACCAACTCCTCTTCCACATCCTCTACCTCCCTCAACGCCCTCGACCTTCTTGCATTCACCATTTCCACCCCCAACTTCTCCCCTTCACCCCCATCGCCCTCAAACCGCCCCTCAAAATGCCCCACAAGCTATACCACACATTAGCCTTCTCTCCCTGACCCAGGACCGGATTCATAGTCAACATACCTTTCCCGCCTGTCCCAGTACTCTGCCACCTTCCATTGCCTCCTTCAGCCTCTTCACCCACTCCTTCCCATCCACTGTCTCAAACACCATACCGGCGTTGCGTAGCGCCGGGATCATGATTCCCTCCCAATCCACTGTTTGCGGGTGAACCAGATTACAAACCCCCACTGTATCAACCCCATTCCCTTCCACACCATCACCTTCTTCCCCCAGTGCTTTCAACCCAGCAATCTCAACAACCCCCTCAGCTGCCACATCAACCGGCAACCATCTCAATCCAATCCCCCCTTCACCGTCAACCTTCCGCGGCAACACCCCCAACGACAACGCCGTCGACATCATCGCTGGCCACGCTTCCCGATGGTTCCACACCCCCTTCGCAGTATCACCGGCGAGTTGGCCTGCGCGGACGATATCAATTCTCAACTTCGGGAATTTCGTGGAGATACGCGCGAGGATGTGTTCCGCCGTTAACTTGGCTTGCGCGTAGCCTAGGGACGGGAGAGTGTTTTGTTCCAGCGGGATTAATGTCTCCGGAATCCGCGGAAGGGAGAGGCCGGTGGAAATGGAGGAGATGAATGTAAATCTCGGGGGACGAGGGGAGGAGATGGCGAGGCGGAGGAGGTTCTGGAGACCGAGCAGGTCGGGGGTGAAGGAAGTGAGCGTGAAGTTGAAGTTGACGGACCAGGCGGCGTGGATGATGTGGGTGATGTCTTGGGTGAGGGTGGTGTAGGTTTCTGGGACGAGGCCGAGGGAGGGGGATGTAGGAGTGTAGGGGAGGGAGGTGAGTTTGCCTGAAATCGTGGAGGTAGGGAGGGAGAGGTGGGCGAGGGCCGGAGAGGTGAGGATGCGGGTTAGAGCTTTGGAAGGAAAGGAGGAGCGGACGAGGCAGGTTATGCGCGTGATGTTGGGGAGGGAGAGGAGCTGGTGGAGAATGTGGGAGCCGAGATGGCCGGTAGCGCCGGTGAGGAGCTGGTGATGGTGAGGATGTGAGATATCGAGAAAGGGAGAGGTGACTTACAATATGGTATCCTCCCTCATGGCTGCTGTTCGTCGATGCAGTATCTGAGGGTAAGGTTGTGAGAGTAGAGAACTCTTCAATCAATGACCGCATTTCCGAGAGTATCGACTCTTTGGCACTCCCACTTGTTTTGACGTTCTCTGCCCCACTGCCCTGTGAAAGAACCCATAAGTGTGCCGCCAGTTTCCTGACAGTTGGATGCTCGAAAACAACATTCTCCTCCATCCTCACATCACCGAATTCAATTTTCTTCAACAACCTTTGCCGGATCGAGATGGCATCCAACGAGTCCACGCCCATCGCAAACAGATTTGCATCATCATCAAGGCTTCCCAGATCCATCTGCAGCGTATCGGTTATACTCGACTTGACCAGTTCATGCATCTCTTCCAAGGTTGTTGGCTTGCTCTTTACCCCGTTCGCGGAGCCCGGGTTCTCATTTCTGAGATAGAACGCATCAATCTCCGGCGCAAACTCCCGATACAACTGAGCTCGTATAATGTTAGCTTTCGCGGTCCTGTGCCATCTGTGTCCCATCGTCTTGTCCATAACACGGATGACATCCTTTCCAATCCTCGCGTACGCCGGTACCTCCCTGTTCACCACTTCTAATTTCTTCCACACCTCCTCCAACACCACCTTCTCCTCCACCGTCCCATCCGCCAACACAAACATCCCCAAATACGGTCTCGCAGCTCCAAAGACCACCACACTCTCCACGCCCCTCGCCTCCTCAGCCGCCCACTCCATCCTAACCGGATTCGCATTCTCTCCATTCTCCAGCACCAACAAATCATCCGCGCGGCCGATATGTTTCCACAACTCAGGATACTCCGGATGGCGTACCCACAGATCCTTCGACCTAAACACGCCATCCTTATCCCTCGCCTCCTCACCCGCATGCAACCTAAACTCCTTCCTCGCACACAGCTCCCACAGCCCACTTTCCCTCTGCTCGAAAAACAGCGTCTCTCTGAATGGCGGCTCAATAGTCATCCAATTCCACAGAGCGACGGAAACATGGTTCGATCTCATCACCCCGCCGAGTTCCGTGCTGCCATACCCATTCGACACCACGACGCCCTGGGACACGAGCTCGTCGACGAGATTCTCAGGACATGCGGCACCGCCGATGACGATGGTTTTGCAGCTTTTGAGGGCGGGGATACCGCCGGGAGCGGTGGCGATCAACCGTAGGACGTAGGGGACGAGGTAGAGGACTTTGGCGTTGGTTTTCGTGATGGCTGTGATAATACTGGGGGCGGTGATGGGGGCGGAGGTGTCAAGGAAGATGGTTTGGACGCCGGATTGGAGAGCAGAGAGGAGCGCGTAGTTGCCGAATACGTGGAAGAGCGGGAGAGTGGAAACGCGGTAGTAGGTAGGCTCCATTGGCATACCGAGTGCTAGTTTCGGTGGTAGCCTGAATGACGAATGCGGGAATCGCAATGGCTTGGGCAGTCCAGTACTGCCAGAGGAGTGGAGCATGAACGAGGGTCGTTGTGGTATGCTATCATCTTCCCCATCTTCTGGCGTCACTCGGTTTTCGGACTGAAGCTGGTGGAGAGATTCCATCTCCACCATTTCCACCATCGCAATCCCGCTCAAACTACTGTCGCTCATCGCCCCGCTGGAGCTACCTTTTCCTACAATCACAACAGCGCATTCCGTTTGCGATAGCACATGCTTGATCCCGGCGGCGGCTAACCTCGTCGATAATAAAAGCGACGTGTGTCCAAGCCGCTGGAGTGCGAGAAACGTGAGGATGTTTTCAATAGAATTGGCGCTGAGAACACCAATGACGGAAGGCGCGGCAGGATAAGATGGGACCGGAGGAAGAATGCACTTGTAGTGGAGACAGGCGAGGTTGGTGAGGTTGTTGAGCGCTTGGGAGAGTCAGCCGGGTGTCTTGATGACTCGAGAAGACTTACAGTGAGCATCATAGTCGATAATGTCGCCAGCGGCGGTGCAAAAGGAGATGAGGGGAGTATGCGGAATCCGTGAAGCTCGATCGCGGAGGAGCAGGGATATAGTGGGCGGGATGGGAAGATCCTCAAGTGGCATAATGGAGGTGAGTGATGGGCCGTGTACCAATAGATAGCATTGGGGAGGAAAGTCAAGTCGGTGGAAAATGCGGAAACCGAGATTTATCACTGCGTTGAGCCCGCTAACAGCCGCTGGTGATTCTCGGAGTTCCTACCGCGATGCACAGTGTACTACCGGGAACATCAGGGCTATCCTGTTACAGTGAAAGTCACAAAGTGTCTGCAGATTCTGATGCGGGTGTGAGTAGCGCCAGCGCGGCATGTTGTGGAAATGAATTGCCGTTGATTTGCCATTTGATATTGCTTAAACATACTTGATATCGGGTATGATGTGTTGATGGCGCTCTCATGAACATAACCCAGTTCTTCAAACTGTTGCGAGACTGGCTCACAATGGTTTTTGTGCTCTTATCGCCACTCTCATGTGTATCGCGGAAAACCCGATGCCTACATGATAATGGCTACATTCAATACAGGCCGAGACTTGACTTATGAGATCCCGACTCAAAAGTCTCAAATCCCATCACACCATACAATCCGCAACTTTCAGCCCCAGCACTGACGTGCTTTGGTTCCAAGATCACCTGTAAGGATCCCGCAATCAATTGATCCTGCTATGATGACATGGGTTGTGTTGAGGGGGAAATGCTTCTGCGGCATTCTCCCAGAGCATTTCGCCAACCGAGGGGAAGCTCAGTCAGGGTGTATATCTATACCTTGAGGGAAGCGTCATCACCCTTATGGAGGAATACCATATTGCAACATGATGGTGATTATGAGCGCTCGTCGATGAGGTCTGAATATGGTTCATGGTAGGTCACCAAAGACTCTTGGCGGTATCTAGCCCTGATATATATCTTGGTGGTGAACTGTAGTTACCGACTTAGATACGAAGAGTTGGATATGAATTTAGACCTGAATTATTCAGGAGTGACTAGAGTCTTAATCATGATTCCAGTTTGCTTGTGGAGGTGTTGCATTGTTGAACGCTGGACAATGGAAATCAGTGTGTTTGAGTTCGAGGCTGTAATGACCCCATGGCGCCATAGCTCCAATCAACACCTCTTCTTTCATCATCATCCTTCCTCACATCCTCCTTTGTCTCATCCTCATCATCTGCAGCTCGCTTGATTGGCGGCTATCTCCAACCACCCATCTCACCCCCTAACCCCAGCCTCACCTCACCAACCCCTCCAGCTCCTCCCCGCAATGCACTCCCAACCCTCCCCTCTCCGCCTCCCCCTCCGATTCCCTCCGTTCTCCTATTAACACGCCATGTGCCTCCTCAAAGACCTCCTCGACAAGAACCGCGCGTCCTCTCCCACGCCGCCGGACAACAACACGCGGATAGCTCGCCCACCGAACACTTCCTCCCACCGCGACCGCGATCACAACAACAACAACAACAACACCACAACACAACCTCCACCAACCCGCGCGCGCTCCAAATCTCACTCCCAATCCCAATCGCACCCCCGCCGCGACCGCGACCGCCATGGAACTGCGCGCTCCAAACACCAGCACCGCCACTCGTCGACCGGGGTGACAGACACCCCACCGACGACGAGCTCCCGCCCTCACCGCGATTCCCGCGCCAGTGTCCGTGGCGGTGTTGAAAGAACATCGGACCGCGAGAAACGGCGGTCTGCTCAAGGCGGCGCAGCGGCACCATCAACAGCAGCGGCAGCAGTGGTCCCAACCCGCGAGAGATCCCGGCGGTATCGGTATCGTGACAGCGACGACGCCGGGAAGCTGAACCGCCGACACACGGTGACGAAGCGAGAAGGGCGGGAGCAGGATCGCCGGGAACGCCGGAGGAGTGTAGGTGGTGGGACTACGGGGAAGGCGAGAGGCGAGAGGAGTCGCAGTATCGGGAGCCGTCCGAGTAGGGACAAGATTGCGCGCAGTCGGAGCATGGGAAGGCCGAAAAGCTCGGGGAATAAGGGATCCTATGATGATGATGATGGCGATGAAGAGGGATCCGGATCTGAGTCGGTATCGTCGAATGGCCAACTCGGTCCGCAGCGCCCACGACCACAAAGATCGTTATCCTCGCATCGGAGACAGCAACACAGCAAAGCGCGCACGCTATCACAGAGCTCATCATCGCGGCCGTCAGTAGCAAATGTATCCAAGAAACGGCGGTCTGCGGTGGAATCCGCGGTCAAAGATAGTTCCGATGGTATCAAGGTCCGCGAGAGTAAACGCCGCTCTGGGTTCGAGAAACATGCTGCCCCCCCGAAAGGCGTGGTGAGGGAGCCGATGACGGGGGATATTGTGACGCTGGAGACGGTGGGGAATCTGGCGGCTGGCGCGCCGCCGATGCCGCAGGAGCCTAAGGGGAGGAGAGAGCCGAGGTTGAGATATGACACAGATGAGGAGGGAGCGGGTGGGAATGAACATGTAATAACCTCCTCCTACTCTTCTTTCACTATTCACCCACCACCACCATGAGCATCATCATCACGCTAGGCATTCATTTTATCCTGGATATATCCTTTTTTTCAACCCTGAAGAATATGATGGACACGAGCTGACCACCGGCGGCGAATTTGCCATGAGGATTTTTCTACAGCGAACTATCGAAAGCAAGGTACTCGAGCATGTGGCCGCAGCGGGGATCCAGGTTCCGGAAGAAGCGTTGCGAGAGCTTGTTACCCGTGGGGAGAAAACGGGGGAAACGAAGGCGGCGAATCTTGGGCTTCCTGTAGCCGCGGTTCCGGATCTTGTTACGCTCGGGTTGTATGATCTTCTTATTCTCTGCGGTATGCACCCCAACTTCCCTCCGTCCACTCCCCTTCATTGCTTCCTTTCTTGCTCCCTCCTGGTCCTTCCGGATATATCATACCTCGGCATTAGGAGGGCTTGCTATAAATACTGATTCGTATTGAACTCCCAGACGACACCTCCCCCCCCTTCTTCACCCAAGTCCTCACAACCACCAACCACCTCATCGCCCTGCACTCCACGTTCTCTCCCACTGGCTCCGCCCTCCGCTTCTACGCGCACCCCGCGGACCGGGGCTTCAACGGCCTCTCGACCTCGGCACAACTCTCCACCGTCACCTCCCTTGTAACCCCCATCCGCGGCGACCACCTCTGGCTCGGCCACAACGCACTGCACAAGGTCCTCGCGAACCGTCGGAAAACGCTGACCCCCGCGGGGACATCGCCGATTAAGCCCCTGCTGGTGGTTTTGGTGATTGCGGGGAAACTGGTGGCCGAGGATGGTGGCTTGTGGAGGGATTTGGTGAAGGCGACGTGGAATGTGTGGGGAAGGGGAATTAGGTGGTGTGTGGTTGGCGTGGGCAAGGAGGGGAGGAGGAGTGCGAGGAGGTGTAGGGAGGAGGGGGAGGGGGGGGTGTGGGCGCCGAGGATGGAGGTTGGGAGGGTGATGGAGAAGGCGAAGGGAGTAGGGGAGGTGAATGCGTGGTTGTTGCAGTGTTTGATGGAGGCTGTGAGGGCGTGATGGGATGGGGAGTGAGAGCGTGACCGGATTTATACTGGGTAGATAGAACAGCGAGGGACGTGAGTTATAGATTATTGATACCAACCCGGCGAATACATCACACACTGGATGCTTAACGTCGTTATTCTGGCATCATTCATGAACTATCACTTCTGATAATCTCTATCCCCGTTACTCATGCGCGTCGGCATTGAACGACGAAACCACCCAGGAACTCAGATTATATCAACGCACACATACGATATCTACCGGTACTAGTACAATCGTGACCGCGCTCGCAAAAAGGAGAAACAAGAAGATCGGTATTTACCCGAACCCCCAGGTTTCGGTGGTGATGGTGATGATGATGTCTTTGAATTGCGGAACGTGCGCCGCTGTGTCGCTGTGTCGCTGTGTCGCTGAGACAGGTGCTTAATTCACACGGGGGCGTGATGCGGGACGTACTAGTCTAGTAGATAGAGTGCCCCTGAGGGTCTGAGCGAATGGGAGAGTGGAGGAGACGGAAGTTCTGGGTTCGAGGGTTAGTAGAAGTGCGGAGGAATGGTGATCGATGGATGGATAGTATTCAGCGACTCGTATCTTGGGAATTATACTTCTCGAGTGAGCACCAGTAACGAAGTCGCAACCTGGCCAATCGACCAATCCGTGTAGTCGATCCGCAACGCCCCCAAGCTCCAATTACCGCTCCTGGTTTAAGCACCTATTTTCAGCGCACCACTAAGTTGGCGTGCGCAGTCGTTTCCACAACAACAACATCAAACAGCATTTCCCAAACTGAGACTGTTCGTGTAGAAAAGGCAACGAATCAACGGATCAACGCTCAACGCAGGACGGGCAAGACCCAAAAACAGAAATCAGACATGGCAAATCCAGGATCAGCACGCGGGATACATACCGATGAGGAATATGGAGAAAGGGGCGGGTCACAGAAACGAGGTTATAACTTGGGCGCACCGCCGCCGAACATGTATTTCGCGCGACAACCCTTTTTTCGGGTGGAATTGGTTTCTTTCCTCCACCTGTCACTCTCTTTTGTAGTTGTTTGGCCCCTACGGCACCACCTTCTTTTGCGCTTGTTTCCCGTGCTCTATACACACATACACTCTCTCTCTCTCTCTTGATTGTTTTTTTCCGTTTTCCTTTGATACTGCCTGGATTTACTACTAACGGACGGCGACCCGAATCCCAACCATGATCCGCACCACCCTCCTCCCTTCCCTCCTCTTCGCCGTCACCGCGCACACCCTCTCCCTCCCCTCCCTCACTATCGCCCCGACCACCTCCGCCACCACCATCGCCTCCGCCATCCTCGGCGACGGCCTCGAGATCCTCAGCGCAACCCTCACGGCGCCGCATCTCTCCAGCGGCATCTTCACCTCCGGGCCGCTCGGCCTCCACGACGGCGGCATCCTCACAACAGGGTATGCATCTGATGCGACATGCCCAGTGTCGGAGGATGGGTTGAGCCACAGTATCGATCATCAGCAGCCCGGGAGTGAGTTGTGTGAGGGGCTGAATGGCGGGATTGAGACGTTTGATGCCGCGGTGTTGAGGATGCGGGTTAGGGTCCCGAGGGGGTATGATGCGTATGTTGCGAGGGTGGTGTTTGCGTCCAAGGATATGTTCGAGGTATGTATGGTGATAACTATCTATCTATCTGAATTGAGTTGGTGGAGATGTTATATTGGGTTACTGACGGATTGAAGGACGGGGCTTTCAACGATGCAATGGGAATTTGGGTCGATGGGGCCCAGATCGCGTTTGATGCCTCTGGAAACCCGGTTACCGCACAGTCGTTGGATACCGATCATGTTCTCCCGGACGTGTCGGGGACGGGGTATCCGAGATCGACGTCGCTATTGACGGCGAGGAGGGAGATTACGGAGGGGGAGCATGAGATTCAGATTGCCATTTGTGATGGTGGGGATGGGTTTACGGATTCGGCGGCGTTTGTGGTGAGTTTTTTGGTGTCTGGGTTGGAGTTAGTGGAGACTGATGTTAGGGGATGTAGGCGATTGATCCGTGTGTCGGTGAGGATTGTGGGCCGGGGGTTGTGCCACCGACGGAATTGGTGCCAGATATGCCGGTGTCTGTTCCAGCAGTGTCTGCTTCAACTTCATCGTCTTCTAATGGTGTTGTTTCCTCTGCTTCTGCTTCTCAGTCAGGAAGTGTGACACCCAGCCCAACCGAAAGCCCCGAGTCGGGGGATGAGGAAAGCGACGGCAACGATACTTCCGACTCGGACTCGGACTCCGAATTCAGCTCCGATTTCGACTCTGACTACGAGACCTGCTCCGAGTCCGAATCCGAGGACTCTGACGACGAAGACGACCACGACAGCGAACACCCCGGAATCTCCATCGACCACCACAAACCCACCATTCTCCTCCCCGGGACCAAAACCATCACTCTCACTACCACCGCACTCTGCTCCACCACAACCTGTGGCACCGCCGGCTGCCACGAAACCGTCTTCCCGACGCCAACAACCATCATCGTCACCTCCACGGCCACGGTCCCATGCGAGACTGTCACTGCCCATGTCTGCAAGCGTGGCGGCAAGTGTGTGGATAAGGTCACCACGATCGATGTCTACCCCATCGAAACCCCGAAACCCAAGACTCCCGTTTTCACAAATATTCCCGAGGGTCCAAAGATGACTGCAACTGGGCCATATCACGACGTCGTCAAGCCTACTGGTATTCCGACTCGCCCAGAAAATATCCCCCCTAGACCGACTGGCTACCTCCCCGGCATTCCAAACCATGGCGTTGAGATTCCGACGAATATTCTCGATAACTCGATCCCCGCTGTCACCACTGTCATCCCGGGAATCATCGACAAGGTCGACGACATCATTGACCACGCCACCGCCATCATCCCTGATCTCCCGAAGCTCGACGATATCCAGATCCCGAACCCCGACAGCATCCTCCCCTCTCTCCCTGCAATCAACTCCTTCCTCCCCTCCCTCCTCCCCTCCCTCCCGGCTGTAATCCCCACCGACATCCCGCTCCCGCTTCCTACTCCATCTCACCCCGCTGAACACCATGTCTCCATTCCATCCACCACCGGCAACCCGGAGCCAGACCACGTTCCCGCCCCGGGACCATGCACAGGTAATAGCTGCCCTGCGCCGGACTTTGCCTCGCCGACGGGAAGCTATGGTTATAAGCCGTATACCGGGATGAATGGGACCAAGCCGGGGGAGCTGAAGTTTTATGATGAGGAGAGTGTGGCGGCGGTGAAGGGGGCGCCGAAGGGCGCGCTGGGGATTGTGGTGGCGGTTTTTGTGGCCGCGGTGATGATGTAGGGAGTTTGAGGAGGGGGTTGAGTTGGAGTTTGAGTTAGAGGTTAGAGTTTGAGTTATGGTTATGCGGGCTGGTTATGGGGTAGAATATATATGCAGTATTGTATTGTAGTGTTTAGTAGTAATTTATGGCTCGTATTTATTATGTTGACTGGAGGGGATCCAAAGGGAAGAAACGCGTTCGCAGAGCTGAGAATATCAACAGGAGTTGATCAACAGTCTGTTAATCACCTCTCGAGTGATAACATGTGATCACAATCGACTCGATGGGGTCTTCTGTTTCCGCGTTTCAAAGTCTGTCTGGCACTGGTATACGGTACCTACCATGGCTATTTCAATGTCAATGTCTACGCCGTCCTCAATGTTGTTCAGTGCTTTTGCACGTTCAACCCTCGACGTGACATTTCTCAACCTTCGCGACCCGCTGACTGATCATCTGCACGACGCTAAGAAGAACGTCAGATCACCGGCGCGCAGCCCAACTCCAAGGTGTCCCAGTCCAACGACAACATCACCGCATCAACAGACACTCTCTCTGAGGAATCTCTCGCGGCTTCACTACACCCAGGTCTCTCACCAACTCCTTCTACGCACAAATCCCCACCGTCGGGGCCTCTCCCTGGTCCCCGAGACCCTCCCCTCCCCTAACCCCCTCCCTCTTCCACACCCACCATGCCCAACCTCTCCCACTCCCAATTCGCCATCCGCAAAGGCCAAGTCTTCGCCACCAAAGCCGACGTCTCCACGGCGATCGACCGCTGGTCCCTGGACCCTCTCTACAAATTCGCGCTCCGCAACCGGCGCAGCACCACCAAATACATCGACCGGCAATGTTTCTACGCCTCTCGTGGATGCCCATGGCGCGTCCGTGCACGGATATGTCAAGACACTCGCAACAACCCCAACTTCGGCATGTTCGTGGTGACGAAAGTCGACGCGAACCACACGTGCGAGGAGTACGGCCGCGCCGGGAAGTGCGAGACGGTGAATCGGAAACGATGGCTCGATGGGTGGGTCAGGGAGAATTTAGATGTCGATGATGCAAAGGTGAAGCCGGATACTGTGGTTAGGAAGTTGAGGGAGGTCGTCGGCGAGGATATTTGTTATGATAGGGCGCAGGCCGCGTTGGCGAGGGTGAGGAAGGTGAGAGAGAAGGAGAGAGAGAAGGAGAGGGAAAATGTGCAGGGGAGTGAGGCCGCCACTATGGCGGGAGATTTTTTGGGGCCGGCGACACCAGGAGGGTTGCTGGATTTGGCGGGGTTGACATCGCCGGCAGTGGGGATGGGGTTGCAGAGTGGGAGTCAGGTTGGGAGTGGGATCGGACAGATTCCACCACAGGGGTCGATTGAGAGATATACGTTGTCGAGTCTCTCGTCGAGTGTATATGGAAGTCTTAATACTCCCTCGCAGACGACTCCGTTGCAACGGAATTTATCTTCATCACTCCCGCATCACCAACAGCAACAGCAGCAACAACAGACTCCCACCCGTCCCGCGGTACCACCAGTTCCAGGACCCCCAACACCTTATCTGGCGTACCGACCGCCCGCGGGTGTTGACCCTCTCGATATAGTCCGGCAATACATCCAGTGGACGATATCGCGGATCCCATCAGCCCGCGAGCAGCTCGAGAAAGCAGCGAATGCAATTACGGGGGAGTATCATGATGTAGAAGGCATCATGGTGTTTACCGATGACGACTGGAAACGGCTGGAGGTGCCGCTTGGATTGGGGAGAAGGTTGGCGAGAGATGTGGTCAGGTTCGCGCAGGAGAAGGGGTGGAGGGTATGATGTGTAGCTGGACGGTGGTGGTGGAAGGAAATTCTTTATTGGGGTGAGAGGGTCGTTGAGGAATGACTCGGTCAGTGGATGTATTATTTGCCATTTGCGATTTACGGCGTACTATCTAGCGGCAATGATCTTTACCACTTTTCATTCAGAGCATCTGGGTTGCGTTGCGTTGGGGGTTCAGGAAATCAAACACAGAACGAATACCATTTTCATGTTCACCTATCATACTACATTAGGCAACTAAACCCCTCCAATTCTTCATCATCATCATCATCATCAACTATCACCCCCATTCCCTCCTCCTACTAGCCCCCCGTCCCCTCATCCCGCGCACCCCCCATCACGAAAAAAAAAAATATCTTCAGTACATATCCCCACACGTTAGCCTAACCTGCCAACACATCATCCCTCAGGCACCATCCAGCCCGACGACATGGCTATGGATCCTCTTTTCGGGAGTACCTGGTCTAGTATATACTAGCTTTAACAACGTACAGCCGTGTACACGTATGTAGAGTACTGTATGTACGAGTACTGGAACCCCCACACTAGTGTAGGCGGTATGTAGGTCGCGGGGTGGGTTTAGGACCGATAGGTGGCGTTCTAGCCGGGGCGGGGAGGGAGATCGAGATGGTGATGGTGGTGAGAAGCCGATGTTGGTTGAACATGGAGGTGTTTGTTTCGATGGTTATGTTTGGCGTCATGGTTCACGATCCGAGTAGGGGTCAGGTATAGTAATTACATACCATACCGGGAGATCTAACAGGTTGATCGCGATACCGAGTATGATATGTAGGGCGGAAGAGACATTGGAAACCGTTGAAACCCTGGATGCCAATAAACACTGCAAGAGCGTTGTGTCTGGTGGATTCGATTGATAATCATGGGATATCACCCCGCAAGTAAATCACGTTTCTTGGGGCTCCTCTGTTTTCAAGTCACCACTCCAGCTCTTCCGCTCGTCCACTGAAACTCCCATCCCATCCCAAACCACCCCAAGTCCGAGCCACGACCATGTACAGTCTATACCCACATCACCACCACCCACCCCACGCTACCGACACACCTGCTCCCCAACACCTCAGTTCAATCCAAGTACCCAAGTACCCAAGTACCGACGTCTCGGGCTCCCCGCCGCCATCCATCCATTGCATCCTATCCATCCACGCGGGACATGGGGATCCGGGTTACCTACTCGCCTGGGCGAAAGTCAGCGCCGGCTGATGATGAGATGGTATACATAATAGAGTTGTTGATAGAGTGATGGAACGCGGGGGGGGGTAACGGCGATTTTCCCGTGATTCCACTGGCCAGCGTTTAAGGAGCACTTGCCTGCGGAGTACGATAGCGACTTTTCGAGTATAAGAGATGGATAGATAAATTTTATATAGAGTAGCAGTAGATATCGCCCAGAAATGGGCGCGAGATTGAGAGAGAGATATGTCCAGCAATATCGTCGTCTCTGAGGCTATATATCTCACATCGTGACGGAGAGTATCACCGCGCGCTGAGTTGATCACTTCCGAGTTGTACGTGGGTAGTTGGTAATCCACTGGTAGTTGTGAATAGTATAGAGGAGCATATCTATGTACTTGAAACATCATCCTGGCATCCCTGTGACGCACTGCCCTGCACTGCACTTCACGCCAACCAAACGCCATTTCATCTCGTCATTTCCTTCTCGTCGAGGAACTGGACTCTTTCGTCTTCTGATCAGGTAGGTATGCGACGATAGCTCTTTTGCTAGCTGATGCGGAAAGTGAATCATGCAAAAGTATCCGTCGCGTCGGGTGCGTGGGTATAGGTGGGTATAAGAATTGTGGACCTGGAGCTGAGACATAGTGATGTCGGTACTTTGGGTGTTGTGGCCATGTGTAGCGGTAGTGTGCTGACATACTGGTGCTTTAGAATGTGATGCGGTATGCCGATATCATAAGCGAGTGAGTGACTGAGAAAGGTTGGTGCAGGCCCTGTTGATTCTTGATATATCGCTGCTAAATTGGAGGCGGAAGAAGATGTCGGGGAGGGGGATCGAGCTGAGTTGGAGGATTAAATTGAACCTACTGGACTCGGAAGTGAGAGTATGATGCATGGTGGGGGAAGTTTCGCACACAGTTGTTTCAGTCATTCCATCATCGATGATTGACCATCACCACAGCATGTATAATCCCCCCCCTTCCTTTCCCTTCCCTTACCGTCCCACACTGTGCAGCCCCTTTGCCCACCAGGGTTAGGTGTCCCGCAACATAGAGTATAAAATAGAGTATATAAACCACAGACAGGTACTACTGTAGAGTATATGTACGGTACGGTACTGGTAAATTGATATCACCCAACCCTTATCTTAATCTTACCGGAACATCCCCGAGTCCAACTCTGATGTCATCCCGCCCCCTCCTCTGCCCCAAAACCGGGATTTCAGCCAGAGGAGGGTTCAACTTCAAGTTGTGTAACGACCCGACCTGCTGCTGGGGTGGCAAGTTCCGCTGCTCTGCGCAATGAAGGGGGGTTTTATGGTGTTTATGATGTTACATCTTGTTTGTTTTTTTTGTTTTTTTTTTTCGGATTCAGATGCAGGTGAATATGGTGGTGGGGGGAGTGGAAGAGGAAGAGGAAGGACATCGGAGAAGGTGGAGATGATGAGGAGAGAGAAATGTGATGATAATGATGATGGTGGTGGAGTAGCTCGATATGAGCCCCGTTCTCGTTGACCCTATCACCAAATTATAAGTTGTAGGTTGCGACTCCCGAATCCGAACCCGAGTCTGAGACGAAGTACCCATGTATACCGGTATGTAGCCTGTGCAAACTTGAATCTCGAGTCGAAATCCTAGGGCTGAAGCTTACACTTCCGTCGCCATTTGTATCCGCACTCGATTCGGTAACGTTCGGGATGCCATCGATGATCGCCACATCCCTGTCGGATGCAAAACGGGTAAATTACGACCTCCAACTGCAGCGAAAGATGAGGTGCGGGTTGGAAGGGGAGGAGATCAGGATGAGAAGGGAAGGGAAGGGGAGGGTTGCCGTTTGTGAGGGTTACGGCGCTGTGATGGGATCTATTCGGTTGTGGTTGTAAGTAGACTATACTACCAGTACATGGAATGAAGGAAGTGTACCAGTAGTGTTTGTTACGGGATTGGACTGTATTGTATTAAGAGTACATACACTAGTTGCTTAACACTGACAGCCGGGGGCTTGACTCGGAGACGTCGACGTCGATGGACTCGGAGATATTTGATTCTTACATCGTATACCCTGAACAGTATTCAACTCCCGTGTCTCGAGAAAATCAATCCGTTCCCTGGTTCCTCCAGCATCGAAATCTAGCACCTGTCCTCCTCCCCATCCTCATACTCATACTCGCGCAAACCTCCCCCACTGCTCTTGTACTCTATCCTCCATACCAGCGCTTCAATCAAGGTTTCTGCAAAACAAAGAAATCCTCTCCATCCACATCCATCCCGTTGATTCGTAACACAGCGGCACCGGCGGGTGTGGCTGCATCCGCGTCAGCGAGTGCGGGGTGGGGCGGGGTCAAACACCATGTCAACATTTGGTATCCGCCTCTGTTCTGTATTGTCTGTATCCACGTACTCTATGTACTCGAGTTCAGGACGAGTACATATAAGAGATGGAGTATGGAAACGCACGATCCACAGCCGGCGGTTATCGTAGAATACTGGTGTGCTGGTATGCTGGGTATGTGGTAGCGTTATGGACGCGGGTTAGTTATCCGGTTCTGTTTTACTGCACGTGCTATCATACGTTATAAACGCTTCGAGATTCCCCCCAAGAAAGAACGTTTGAAAAACGCCGTGAGGCTACATGTGGGTGAGATGGACGGGAAGATATCTCTATCGGTACAATAAAATACTAGTACCAGTAACTACCGCCATACGTTGATGCTTGAAAGTACCTAGGTAGTATAGATGAGGAGGGATCCGGAGCTGTCTGGGTATAGATTGGAATATGTATCAGATATCCTCATCTGTAGCAACGTCGACGACGATGACGATGCTCCAGTCCTCACACCCACCACCACACCCACACCCACGGCTCCGGCGCCATCCCATCCCGTCAAGGTCGTCGTCTAGCCCTCCAAGTCAGCCCACCCAGGCCGTCAAGTCCGCCTCCATTCTGCCACCGTCACCACTGTGACTCCCTCACAGAGTCGAGACTCGTAGGAGTTCCGGAGTACCAGTGCTAACGTGACTCGGTGGTTAGATACATACACACAGGTGCTAGAACGAGTACTGGTACTACTGGTACTGTACCAATAACCAGCGTCACGGGCCCGTGATTCGAAAATAGTACAACCTGCTGGCTGGCTGGATGCTGGACGCTCGATTACATCGCAGCGCATGCAACTGCGGTGGTGGTGGTGGTGGTGGTGGTGGTGGTGGTGGTGGTGGGGGGGGGGGGGGGGGGGGGGGGGGGGGATGTGAGTGGATGGTGGGCGCCCTGCAGTGTTTTTAAGTCGAGGGTGTGGTGGAAAACGAAAAGTGGAAAGCGGGAGGAAGTGATAACTAGATAAACAACTCGAGTGGGAAGGGAAACGGAAAGGGGAATGGAAAGGGAAAGGGATTGACAGGCATCCAACGTCAGAGCCGTGGAACCGATCACGCTTGCGGGTAGGTAGGAGAGCTACTGTAGAGCTAGAACTATGTACAGTAGAGTAATGTATAGATAGAAACAAAAGCGCCAATCATCATCGCAGCCGCAGTATCCCGAGGAGCATGAGAAGGTGAGGAGCATCCACCACACCGACGGACAGACAGGAGGGGCATGCAGCGGCTTTGCATACACACCTTCACCAACTTGTCTGCTCTGCCCGTTGGTCAGAGAGTTGGGGGGACGGGACACAGGGACACAGAGTTGTAGCAACCCTTGCCCCACGGCGAGATGGGGGTGGAGTGTGGGTGGAGTGTGGGTGTTGTGTGTGTGTGTGTGTGTTGTGAACTGTGTTGGCGGAGGACTCGGCGCTTTCAACTTTACTTTTTACGCCTTACTCACATCACTTGCGAACTCCTTCTTTCTTTCTTTTCTCGACAACCAACGAACGGACAAAAACGACTCCTCCCGAGAATCCTACCACCTGATATCTTCACTCGGCATCTCTCCACTCCACTCCATCTTCGACGACTATCAATCACGCCTAGATCCCTAGATACTCCACAGCACACACGCCTTCTCCACACGCCGGCATACGTCTCCCCACTGTCGAGCTTCCTCGAGCTCCGCCACCCGCGCCGTCCTCCCTCGCCGCCCCTCGCCGCCCCTCGCCGCTCCTCGCCCGCACCCTATCTCTCCCCCTCCCAAAAATACTCCCTTCGAAACCCCTCCCCGCCGCCCCCGTCGTCGTCGTGGTGCCGTGGGTTCAGCAGCCCTCACCCTCAAGCGCGCGATCGCCCTCCACATGACAAGCCAACGTCATACTGCTGGGAGCCCACCACCAGCAGCAACAGCACACCTCCCACAATTCGGGATCAGCAGCGGAGGAGAAGGAGGAGAAGGAGAAGGAGCAGCAACAGCAACAGACACACGGTCACAATCGTCGAGGACTAGCAGCAGTAGCAGACCGCCCGTCATGCCGCCGCCCCCCAGGATACCGAAACCCACCACTACCTCAACCACAACCACAACGACACCCTGCACCGCACGGAAGAACCCTGATTTTCGCTTGGATCTCGCGAGAGCCTCGGTGAAGGTGGGTGTGGCGGTTGAAACGTCCCCTGCGCTTGTTGGTGGTGCTGCTGCTGATGGTGGTGATGCGACACAGCCGAGCACGAGTACAACTACGACGACAGAGAAGGCAACAGTAGCAAAAGCAGCATCGACATTGACATCGACAGCAACCCCTGCAAACACCCAAAGACGGCTTCACGCAGACGCAAAGACAATGGCGAATGGCCCAGCGCCTGTGGTGGTGGGGAAGAAGCCCATGACACACGCACATGCACGGTGGCCGTCGACAACGGGGAATCAGCAGCTACAGTCGCCGCCTGCGTCGCCGTCGCCGTCGCTACCACGACCCCGTCCCCCAGGTGGCGAGAATAAGGATGAGTTGAGGGCGTCCATGGCAAGGCTGCAGAAGAGTGAGTGGGTGAGTTTGGAGGGGTTGGTGCAGGTGGCTGTGGAGACGTTGGGGAAGGGGGAGGAAAGGTGTGTGAGGATTACGGAGCTTGGTAGGTCGCCCTGAGATTCTTTTTGGGGGTTCTTTTTGAGGGTGTGGATTTCCCATGGTGTGAAGCGCAGGGAGTGGTGTTCATCCATCACTGTTGTTTCATACCCATGGCAGGCTCCAACATCTGCAATGGGATCAAATGGTCAGGAACGTCTGGGCATTGTGAGAGAAATGTGACCAGGCGGGGAAACGACTTGAAAATTGCCCATGTCCATAAGACAAACACCATGGATCACTCGACTAACATCTCCAGGCATTGGCTCCCTGAATTCCGTCTACCAGCTCGACTTTTCCGATGGCACCTCCTGCGCAGCCTCCATTCCCAATTCACCCCCCAGTTTCTTCTGCATCAATGCCAAACGCTCTGAAATCGCCACCATGCGCTACCTCAAATCCTCTCCTCTCTATAACATTCCAATTCCTAAAGTTTACGGCTGGAATCTTACATTCGATAATCCCGTCGGAGCACCCTACATTCTCCGCGAAGCCGTTCCTGGCATTAATATTTCCAAAGACGGACGGTTCTACGCACTGTCCGCACCGAATATAATAAAAGTAATCACCGAGCTCGCCAAAGTCCAGGCCGAGCTATCGAAACCATCAGAGTTTAATAAACTGGGGTGTATATACGAACGCGAGGGGCCGAATGGAGAAGAGGAAACCGGCGATTTCTATGTCGGAAAAATGCTCAGTTTCCCGACTGGCGATGAGGAGGAAGATGCATTCCGAGAACAATATCTCGGCCCATTCGACAGTCTACAGGAACTATGGCAAGCACGGATAGAGCGAGAAACTCTCTCGGCAATATCAAATTGGTCGCACCTTCCATCCGACTCCTCAATCCCCAGCATGCTCCCCCCGTCAAAAGCAAACCCCCAACAATTCGGCGAACTTCTGCAGCTCCTCTCTGGTCTGACCACGCTCTTCACCCCACCCAAAGAACTCTCCCGACTTGTAATCCACCACTCAGACCTCGCAATCCGCAACGTCCTCTTCGACCCCGAAACCCTCAAAATCACAGGCGTAATCGACTGGGAATTCGCGTCCGTAATGCCACTCGTGGTGACCGGCCGCTTCCCCGACGATCTCGGCTGGGAAGGCAATGAATTCGCGCGGTCCCTTGGGAAACTCGGACCTACTAACCAACCCAACTCCCCACCCCCCGAAATCTGGGACCACCATTACTACGACTGGACATCCCTCAACGGCGTTGCCCCTCCACCGTCCCCACCATCAATGACCGACTACATCACCTACCACCACTCCCCCGCAACAGACTCAATCGACCTATTCACAAACCCAACCCATACACCAACCTCCACAGCCCTCGAATACCTCTCCACGACCTCCACGACCTCCTCTCCCCCCTCCCCACCACTCCCAGCTCCCCCGACCGCCTCCACCCCCGCAACAGAGTTAACGACCCGCGCATCCCGGCTTATTAAGCTCTTCTACTACCGGAAATACTACGCCGCGCGCCTCGCTCGCGAAGATTTCGCGCTCACGAGACTCATGATGGATTCCGTCGCCTATGTGAAGTTTAATGAGGTTGTGACTGGGGGCGCCGAGAAGTGGTTTATGGCGCAGGAGTGGGTTAGGGAGGTGTATTGGAGGCTGATGGAGGTGGGGGAGAGCAAAAGGGAGGTGTTGAGGAGCGGGGAGGGGGTGGTTAGGATTCCGGAGGTGGTGAGAAGGAGGGGGGGAGGGAGGGAGGTGAATTTAGAGTAGGGAGGTGATGGAGGAGAGGGATGGGAAGGGGGGGTGTGTTGTTGAGGGAGGGTTATGATAATGGGCTTTTTGTCTGATGTTATTATGTGGTGTTTATGATGGTCATGGTCATGCTGTTACGTTAACGTTACCCCCGGCGTTTCTTGTGTGTTTTTTGTTTCTTCTTATTGTTCTTGTTGATGTTTTTGCGCACTGTATCTAGCTACCTATCTACCTACCTACCTATCTATCTGTATGTATGTATGGCCTCCCGGGTTTTCTTTTTCTTTTTCTTTGTCTTTGATCTTTTTCGTTGCTGTCTCCGTTGTTCTGGTATCGCTATTGTATCTGTTGCGTCTCCCCCACCACCTTTTGTAGCTACCACTTTCTCCTTTTCCCGTCTTTTCCCGTCTTTTCCCCCGTTGGGTCTGAGTCTGAGTCTGAGCTGTGCCTGAGTCGAATGTTTCCGAGTAACGTATGCATCAATGTATACTGCTTGACACCACACACCGGGCATGCGTGTGTTCCCTCCCGATCAGGTTTCTAATTCCCTTTCTTTCCATCTCTTTCGCGTTTCTTTTTTTTTCCCCCACCGAAAGCAGTGCACTGCACTGCATTCTGCATTACGTAGGGGTATAGTATTGCCAGAGAGTATGTGGATATTAGATGTTGGATGTTTTGTAGGCACTCAAAAGCAACATGGAAATGGGGAAATGGAAAAGTCACTAGTAGAGTTCTCGTACATACATACTATACTGTATAAACCAACAATGTGAACGCCGGTGCATTGGATTGGGGTGTTCATGTGCAATGCGTCGTCCTCCTAGTTGAGATGCGATGTTTTAAAGAACGTGGAAGGTTTTGCGTAGCATCCAAGAGATCGAGAGAGTGTGAATCTATGCTTTGTGGGTTATCTATACTGGCTATAGTGGTTATATGGATACGGTACTCGCCAGAGTGCAGCGAGCGAGAAAGAGGAGGGGGGCTGAGAGTGAGATACTGTGAGCACAATACTAGTAGAGTACCGTGACATATCATCCATCATCCATCACCTGGCCCTCGAAAGGTGAAGAAGGAGGATGGGGACTTCGATTTTGGAGTGTCGTACTAGAGTATAACAACAATAACTCAATGAAAAAGGAGAGCGCTCTGATCAGGCATGCTTGCATTGCAGTTTGTATTCTAGCGGAGTCGGCATGATGATTGACATTAACCCGCCACTTTGACCCCACTCTCCCCGCTCTCCCCTTTCTACACCCCGTCCTACCCGTTCTCAGGGAGCCTATATCATCGTCAGCCAACTCTCCTCACCCATCATCCATCACCCATCATCATCTTCAAACCACCGCAACCACATCAGCAACCAATCTCATCTTCACCCCACAACCCTCCTTCTCCCCCTTCTCCCCCATTCCCACCTCTCTACCACCGCCCTCCACCGCAACACCACATCCAACCATCCACCCCAACCCATTTCCTCTTCTCTCACCGCACGTTTACTCCATCGCCATTGCCCACAGCACCACTGGCCGGTGCGTGATTCCAGTAAACAGAGCCCCCCGGGAGTTTTACCCCCAGGGTAACCTATCCCGGCCACACCGTCCCATGACCCATTGAACTCTGGGTGGAGGAACTGCTGGGAGGCCGGGTCGGGGCGAGATGACTCGCCCCGATGAAGAGGGTAGGAAGGGTGAGGTTTGGAGGGTGCTGGGGGGAGGAGAGGGGAGGGAGGGGAGGGATAGGTATGGGGTAGAGGGTTGTGGTCGGACCTTTTACCGTTGGTTCATCATTTTGTGGGGTTTGTGGTGGTGGGAGTGAGGCAGTGGGAGGGGGAGGGACTTGCCGTTGGGCTGTGGTGCTTCAGGTGGACGGCGGCGAGGGGTAGCAGGATAGGGCGCCGCGGTAAGGGAGAGGAGCCATGGGCTATTGGGAAGAAGGATCTCGATGACGCCGGGATGGGCGGGAGAGGGTGTTAGTGAGGTGGGGACGCACTGAGAGTGAGGCTGGCTCGATTGAATGAAGGCCGGGTTGGCATGGTTGCGGTGGCTGCTCAGGGAGACAGTCGGGAAGGTGCGGGGAGCATCGGGATCCATGCCGAAGGAAGGATGGAGGTGTTGTTGGAACGGCGAGGTGAGGTGAGGTCCGCGAGTTTCCAACGCGTGATCACGAGGAGGAAGAGCGTTTTCAACATGTATATCTTTTATTGCCAGCACTCTCTAAAGTCAGAAGAAGCTTCGATAATGTTTTTTCAAACATGACTTCCTCTTTCTGAACACCATCGAGAGTGACACTCCAAATGCGCACGCGCACAACCATCGCGTGGTCGTCTGATTGAGCCTCACTCGTCCTCCATACATCATCGATCGTTCACCTTCTGCGACTGAACGACAAACGAAACGCGACGGCGCCGGATCCCACGAGTCCATGAAACCACGGGTGCCATCTGCATTCCCTCCAGCGCCCTCTAACCAACACCGACAACACACCGCCTTTCACGCCCACCGCCTCGCCTCTATTGCGCCTCCTTCCCTCCGTCCACCACCACCCCGTCTTCTTCATCAACAGATTATCCATTTCCCGGCTCGACACCGCGTCTTCACCACCGCTGCCGCTCCTGCGGACTGCGCATACCCAATCCCTTAGAGGTATTCCAGGCCCATACCCCGCTTCCGTACGAGGGTGCTGGTGCGCGGCGCACGCGTGTCAGCTGAGGAAAATTGTTCACAGAGGGCTTATGAAAGCGAGCAGAGCCGATTCCCAGCGCCTCGACGAAGTGGGAGGAGACTTTTTTCTTCCTTGATCCCTCACGAATTCTCCCTGCTGAAGAATCAGCAGCAGCAGCAGCGCTCACAGTGAGTGTGAACGCATTTTTCGGTTCCCGGCTCCACAGCACTGACTGACCCGCGTCTCGCTCGCTCTGCCTAGCCCAACCACCACCACCACCTCGAGCGCGCTTTCACCATGTCATTCAATTCCAACTCCAGTTTTGGCCGGAAATCGATCGGGCCGCAGAGCTTCAATGGCCGCAGTTCATATTACAACAATGCGGCGTCACAGTCGACGGGACCCATTACCGGGGAGACGTTTATTCGCAATCTGCCGACGACGCCGGGTAGACCACGGCCAGTTTTGAAGACGCCAGCGAAACCAATGAATGTGTTTGGTACTCTCAACAATAGAGGGACAAAACGGCCGGCGCCTGATGACGAGGAGCGGCCACTGAGTTTCTTTGAGGCGGCGATTCAGCGCAAGTATCAGAAGGATATGGAAGGCTCGTTTCCCCCTACACCAAGAGCCGCAAATGGAATGTCGCCGTCGTCACAACTGCTCAATGAGCAAAAGACCCCCAGCAACAATGCGGCCACGCCGGCTTCAATACAGAAGATGAAGAAGCCAGAGCAGTCACATACCGAGCGAATATTGGCTCCATATGCGCCCGAAGGATCGAAACCGATCAGCGCCAGTGAAACGAGTATATTCGCCACTCCACAGCCACAGAAGAAGAAGAGAGGATGGGGATTATCAAATCTCTTCTCATCACGGTTTGGAAGGTCTGCCAATACCACACCAATTAAGCCTCTTGTTCCAGTACACAAGCAGTCACCACATGGCACCGTTTCTTCCATCCTCGGCGAGAGCCAGCCTACATCACAAGGCCCCTCATCCGGTGGCTCTCAGCGTCAATCCCCACGAACAGCCTCTCCCCCAGCCTCCGGGTTAACTCCACGGATCGCCCGATTCGGTTCATCCTTCTTCCGTTCCCCCACCTTCTCCTTCAGCCCCAATTTGGCGAAGCAACCGGAGCCCAGCCGCCGCAAATCCGGCGAAGAAATTGACAAAATCCAAGCCGGTCTTAAATCGAGCGTCGCCAAAGCCAAAGCCGCGCTCGCGGCAAACCGCGAATCCAAGGCTCGCGACGAGTATGAAAAACAAAAAGACCGGATCCGCGCCAAGAAGGAACAAGAAGAGCGGGAACGCAGGGATAAGATTTTCGCAGACATTGTGCGGGAACAGGAGGAGCGCGAACAGCAGGAAGCTGATGAAGAGGCGGCTAGGGATTTGAGAGACTTTGCCCAGGGGAGAAGGGTTAGTTACCATGCTCCGCGAGAGCACGAGTCTACGCGAGATGAAGCGCCTCGCCCGGCAACGGCGCATGCTGCTTCACCCCCCGCTGTTCGTCGACGCCCCCGTCCGTCTGAGAGCCAGAAATCGAGTCTGTTTGGATTCCCGGGTTATCATGCTAGTCAGGATACAGAACCAGTCATGGGCGACTCCTCGCAAATTGAGCCACCAGAACCCTCGGATCAAACTGTCGATGATGCTTCAGATCACGAACTCCCCGAGCCGGGACTTGATTCACTCATTGAGGCTGACGATAAGTCCGGCATCCTCCGGTACAATCAGCAGCAGAAGGCCGAGCAGACTACGACTGAAGCCTACTTGCCAGAATCCGAGTCTGATCGTGAGCGCGAAGAGTCGTATCAAGAGTCAGAAGAAGAAGAGATG
Organism: Ascodesmis nigricans; assembly: GCA_004786065.1. NCBI lineage: Eukaryota > Fungi > Ascomycota > Pezizomycetes > Pezizales > Ascodesmidaceae > Ascodesmis > Ascodesmis nigricans. The sequence continues at coordinate 182,081 of ML220151.1, read as the reverse complement.
ACGCCTGAACTCGGGACTACCCAGAAACGGGATGCGGAGCCGATTGTGCTCTCTGACTCTAACTCTGAGGACGAGCGGGCCGACCAGGAAGAATCTGATGAGCCCCAATCTGATGAGGATGCGGAACGTTTTGACGACGCTACAGATCAGGATGTCAAGGTCCTTGCCAGTGACGAAGAGTTTAGCCAGTACTCGGATGACGAGGCTGTCGAAGCTAGCAGCGAAGACGAAGCAGATTACTCAGAGTCCGCTGGCGAATCTTACGATGAGGAACGTCAGGTTGACACTGTCGGTGGCAATGCGGATGAACCCATCACACTTGGCTCCTCAGACGAGGAAGAAGAAGAGGAGGAAGAAGAGGGCGAAGAGAAAGAGGCGGACGTCAAGGAGGCTGCCACCAGTGAGAAGGCCGACGAGAGTGAGGCCGAAGAAGAGGCATTCTTTAACCAAATTTTCAAACGGATCGAGCCCACTAAGCCGGAACCTGAAGCTCAACCTGCGGCAAACCAATTTAAGAAGCTTGCAAAGGAGGCGCTTGCGGAAGAAGAACCCGCTTCTGAAGTCGAGGCTGAGACCGAGAAGGATGAAGTTTCCGAGGTAGTCGAGGAGGTCAAGACCACTGAGCCCGAAAAGGAGGCTTCACCAGAACAGGCCGAAGCGACTATGGCCCAAGGACAAAAGGAGCCAGAAACCGAACCCGCAGCTCTCGAACCAGCTACTCCTGCTGCCGAATCTGAGTCTGAGGCCGACGCGGACGTCACCTATCCCGAGCTCCCCTCCACCGAACCCGCCGACAAAGTCGAGACGCCCTCCGACAAGCCATATCCTACCCTCCCATCTACCGAACCCACCGCTTCTAACGACGTCGAAGTCCCGCAAACCGTCCAGAAACCCCCCACCAAACCATTCCCCGCCTTCCCAGACGATGCCGTGTGGGACACGCCGCAAAAGTCGCCAACCAAGACAAAAGAAATGCAGACGCCCTTTGATAAGAACGAGGATACTATTGCGTTTTTGGATCGGCATTTGGGAGTGCAGGAGGTGACGGGGGAGACGCCGGTGAAGACACCGGAACATGTGTTAGCCGCCGTCGATGAGGAGGAGGAGGAGGATGACGAGTATCAGGAAGATTCTGACGAGGAAGGTGGCTCCAGCGAAGAAGGCTCTGAGTTCGGCTCTGATGAAGGCGAAGAAGAGGGTGAAACCTCGGACGAAGATGAGGAAGAAGAAGAAAGTGAAGCCGAGAAGAGCGAGCAAACGACCTCCAGCATCTTTGGCGGAGCGTTTGGCGCAGTTAAGAGGGCAGCCGAGAAGGTGAAGGGTCTTGTCAACCCCTCTCAATCACCGGAAGATGATGATCAGGAGAAGCCGGCAGTTCATGAGAGTGAGGAAGAACCAGAACGAGTGCTGCTTGCTGGTGAACAACCGGAAGTGGATGCCATTGAAGCGGGCGAGGAACCAGAGGAAACAGCCCCCCCAACTGTGGAGGAGGAGCAGCAGACTGAACAGATTCCTGCCGATGCTGAAGAACCGACTCTCCCTGAACGCGAATCATCTGAAACTCCGAAGAAGGCCCCGGGACATAATGTCACCGTCGAGGATGTCGGCGATGAGACCTTCCACAGTCTGTTCAATGGATCTGACGCTACTACGATTCCGGATGATGAGCTTGACACGAATATGGATATGCTTGGCGACGAATCTCGTCTCACCGATTACCAGGACGCTGAACAACATCCAGCGGCTCATGAAGACGTCGCTCAGGCTCATATGGAGGACGAAGTCGACTCTGGTGCTCAAGCCGGTGAATCCCAGAGCTCCGACTCAGAAGATGGCGACACCACCCCGAAAGCCAGCAAACTCACCTCCATCCTGCAACCTGAGCAGGATATCGCTTCTAGCCCAGCAGCACCCCACTCCCCGATCCCTCCGCGACCAGAGGGTAGGCGGGCGCGGTATAGCGAGTTTGATATAATGCGCGAGGAGGTAATGGAGGTTGACTCTGAGGGCGTTGCGGTTGAAACCACGACCATCATCGAGGGTACTATCGAGATGGTTGATTTCGAGGGCGATGATGCAGAGCTTGAGCAACCGGATGAGGTTGAGGAGCAGGATGTTGTCATGATGGAGGAGACACGTGAGGAGTATGAGAGTATTACGGCGGCGGATGAGAGGGATACTGAGGTGGATGAGATTCCGACCGAGGAGGAGGAGATTCCGACGGAGGTCGATGAGGATCTTTATGCGGCTGATGAGAGTGAAAGTAAGTCGAACTCTTGGTTTTCGAGGTCGATGCAGGAAGATAGGGAGAGCGATGCTGACGTGGATATCACTAACTTTGCAGATGAAGAAGATTTTGAGACGGTGAAACAACAACCTCCTGCGTCTGCCCAAGGGGAGCAGGATGTCGACATGGAGAATACCGAGCAGTATACTACCGCTCCTCAGGAAACAGCACAAGAAGCCGCAACCGAAGCCCAAGACGATGACCTCGTGTCTACCGAACCCGTCTCCGCGTCCGAAAGCACCAAGGAATGGATTGCTGCCGACGCTCGCGCACATCAACAATTTTCACCTCAGCGAGAAGGTACAGTCACCGCTTCTTTACCTCGCCCTTGTTCTTCTTCTCCTTCTTCTTTCCTCCACAACCCCACTATTATGATCACACCCCCCAAACCTCAAGGTGCAGCTGGCGGTGGTAGTGATGGCTCTCCACACACTACTCCCACCCGCCCCACCTTCAACCCATCCTTTCTTTCCCCTGCCGTCGCCAACACCATCCACGCAGACCGCCAGCTCGACATCTCGTATGTCGGCACCGACGTCTTCAATCGTTTCGGCCGGCACATTGGCATCCTGGACCCGGATGGCTATGTCCTCGCCGACTCGGATGGTTGGGTCATTGGCTACGTCAGACACCACCAGTTCATGCTGGTGAAACCAAATGACGACGCCGAGGCGCGCGAAATGACGGAGGAAGAGAGGTATGGAGGGTTTAGGGGCGAGGAGTGGAGGGATTTGCCGTGGTGCGATGATGTCAATACCCCGGAGGGGATGTTGATTGGGAGGAGTGGGGCGGGTTGGGACGGGAGTTCGGTGGTGGTTGTTGGGGGAGTTGAGGATAGGAGAAAGATGGAGGAGAGGAAGGCGTTTGGTAAGTGGGCTCCGGGTGGGGGGCGGGAGTCGCGGAGTTGGGTTTCTTTGTTATTGTTTTTGTGTTTGCGTTTTGTAATGCTGGGATGAGTGGTGCTGACTGGGGCTTAGTGAATATGCAGTCGGAGGGTGAGGAGGATACGGAGGAAGTCCCGGAAGAGGGGGTTGAGCCAAAGGTTGAGCAAGAAACGGCTGAGGAAGAGGCCAAGGAAGCAAAGGCTGAGGAATCAAAGGTTGAGGAAGAAAAGTCCGAGGAAGAACACACCGAGGAAGAGGCTGAAGAGATGGAGCACGAGATTGAAGAGGCCGCTGCTACCCAACTGATGTCTGAAGCTTCTTCGACTCCCAAGAAGAGGAAGCGGTTAGACACCATCCAGGCTAACCCTACTCTCCCGGCCATCTCGTTCCAGGAGGCAACACCGGTCACCGAACCGTCAACCTCGACCAATGCGCCCGCCGAAACTCCCGCTCCGAAGAAGGCTCGTCGCGAAGCCGAACTTGAGCGCTTGAAGCAGGAAGCTATTGAGCATGGCGCGGAATTGGAGACTGACGATGCTCCTGTTGGACGGTCTTTGCGCACTCGCCGGGGTGCTTCGAGGGAGGTGTCGGCGGAACCGGCTCCTGCCCTTGGCCCCAAGGGCCGCAAGTCGAGAGCTGCTACTCGGGAACGCTCAGTTACTCCAGCTTTGGCAACGGCGACAGCCACGATGTCTACCCATTCGAAGCCTGCTGCGGCTGCAGAGCAATCAGCTCCTGTGGTTCTCAACAAGCCTTCGACCAGAGGTACTGCAAAGGCCGCTTCTGTTCGCGGCGTATCACCGGCGGGCTCAATCACCGTTGAATCGACTATTGCGCCAGAGGGAGCAACTCGCCCCACCCGGCGCTCCACCAGAGCTCGCACCAAGACCCCAGAGCCAGCACACTGGACCGAAGAGCTGATCCCCACGGAACCCGACACAGAGCCTGACATCCCCACCGCAGAACCTCGCACCCGTCGCCGTGGTGGTGCTGCCCAGCCTGCTGCTCAATCCGCTGCTCAATCCCCGACCTCCCACCCAGAGCCCGCAGTCTCCCGAACAACTCGCCGCACCGCCCCCTCTCGCGAACCCTCCACCCAACCCGAACCCACCACCACACGCTCAACCCGCTCCACCCGCGCCGCCTCCCAAGACCCCGTCTCCTCGCAATCATCACGAATCACCCGCCGCACGGCATCCCGGGAACCATCTCTCCCCCCACCTCCTCCAGCAGCGGCATCAATATCAACATCAACCCGTCGCTCAACCCGCCACGCCTCCACCGAACCCTCAACCACTGTTGAGCCACCAACCCGCTCCCTCCGCGCCCGCAGCATCTCCCTCGAACCCGATGCCCCATCGCGAAAACGAACCCGCAAAACAGCGGGTGTGGAGTCCAGCACCGTCGAGACAGTCGAGGAAGTCGAGGAAGAGGGCTCGCCGGTGAAACGACAACACACCCGTCCCACCACCACCGCCACCGCTACAAGGAGCCTTAGGGGTGCTAGCAAGGAGACTGTGAAGGAGGTGTCGGAGAGTGTGAAGGAAAACGAGGCCCCGGATTCTGTGGCATCGCCGAAGAAGAGAGCGGCGAGGAAGACGGCTGCGAAGAAGGAGGAGGAGGTGAGAGAGGAGACGGCGGGGAGGAGTTTGAGGAGCGCGGGAGCGAGGGGGAGGAGTGTTAGTGTTGATCCTGCTGCTGAAGAAATGGGCGCTGTGGCAAAGAAGGGGAGGAAGAGGAAGGTCGAGAGTGTGGTGGAGAGTGTTGAAGAGGTTGGGGAGGTGGAGGAGGAGGGAAAGGAGAGGGCTGGGAGGAGAAGGAAGACGAGGCGTGGGTAGTTGGTAAGGGGAAGTGAGGGTGTTTTGTTGTTTTCTGGTTTTGTGTTTTCGTGTTCTCGTGTTCTCGTTTTTTTTTTATTTTTTTTTTTACGGATCAGGTGATGTACGACGGATCTGGGTTTCTGTCTTCTGTTTTCTATTTATTTTTTATCTGGTTTTCTAGTATTTTAGTTTTCTGTTTTGTTCTATGGGGTTCTGGGTTCTGGGTTCCGGGTTTACTGCGTATCAATCGCGCTGTAGAGTACAATACAGTATACAGTGCAAGATACAATACAGTAGCGGCTGACTCCCAGCTCCCATTTACCCGAGTGACCCAACCTCCAGACCAGGGGGATTATGAGCATACATTGTATTTCTAATCTAATTTACCTTTACATACAGATCCGTCACAATTATCCTAATCCGCATCCTCACTCTCCTTCCGCGTCCTCTCTCCTTGGGCAGTGATTCTCAGCTACTCTGTCCCAACAGCAATGACGACAGTTCGTAAGCGGTAACTAGAGAAGGGCGCTAGGACCTAGTCTTGTACCGTCTCTATGTTTGGACGATGAACTACACCGCATTGCCCTGAACTTCATTTAAGAACAACCCCACATCGCGCTTTAACCTCCTCCCCAACCCCAAGGGTACATTCAACCGCCCGCTGTCTTTATCAGTAAAGTTCGCTAACCCTTCGACATCATGGTACTCTTGTTCCAGAGCCAAACGCGTCTTGTGCAAGGCCGCAGAGGCCTTCGGGACACGGGGACGGGTCCACTGGATGTATTGGCTGAGGACCACATCGGGATCAGTGAAGGTGGGATTGCGAGGAACCAGGCCGCGGGTGGGCTGTGATTTTGCAGGCTTGTTATTAGGGCCGTTTGATTTTTGGTTTCCTGAGTTCCGGAGGGCTTGGTCATGCTCTTGCGGGCGGTTGAGATGGTTGTCCTGATCCTTCCCCGGGCCACCATCCACCAACCCACCGTTATATGGAAATGTGATCGTGTGATAAACAAATTGACCTGATATTTGCACCCCTAGCTTCCCTCCGTTTCCTAAAATAACTGCGTGCTTGCCCACATGATCCAAAGTATCCTGACCACTGATATCAACCTCAACAGTATTTCCGCATGCTGATGCAAGGCCGAAGGAGACGGATACAAAACGAAGAGACTTGTTTTCCTTTTTATCCCATGCCCATGCTGTCTCATGTGAAGTGTTCAGCACAGCGCGAAGATGACATGCGTGCATTTGTTGATAATTTTACCAGCGGTATACTATTTTACTATTTTGAAAGGCTTCTCTGATTGAGTTCCTATCTGTTAAGCTTCCTACAACATTCGAAAACTTCCCATAGCGTTTAGAACAGGTTTAGAATGGGATTTGCGCTAGTTTTGAGAGACTATCCTAAATCTCAATCCCCAATGTTCGCCATTCCTCATGGTAGTATCCAACCAGGGGTCCGTATCTAGGCTCTGCCCCACTTTCTTTAAAGTCGAAACAAATGTCCCTCGTTGCTCGGTTGGTCGTCGAGAACTCTTGAGAAACATAGCGGATTTGCCTGTTTACATCTATGTGCTCTAAGATAAATGTAAGTTACTCTAGAGAGCAAGAATATAGCGAACAAGGTGTCCTACGTAGATCTTCAAAAAAACTGAAGATGTAGAGAGCCTTGAGGAAACTATGGAGAAAGAAGCTGAGAGAGAGAAATATAAGTAAATTAGAGAGAGAGAGAGAGAAGCAGGAGAACGTAACGATGACGAGAGGCCGTGGTGGGTATGGAAAGCCAAATTCCCCTCGGAACATGATGTATCATATTGTCAGTAGAATACTAGAATTTACTCTTTCCTAGTCTAGTCAATGATACTCAGACAACTACTTCACCTTCCCCCTCCAATCACTTGCCGTAACACTCCGTTTTTCATATCCTCAACCATCATGTCCATTTCATCCCCATGTCTCGATTAACCCGGTTTAAAAATCAATGGTAACTCGTGTATATGCTCGCCACATCAGCCGACCAACCTGCACAGGTTTTAGGGAATTGACGGCTTATATGCGTATTCCGGAGCTGGAGACTGTACTTAGGTATTAACATCTACTCTTTTCTTTTGTGGCTATACGAGGCCTCGCTCTTAACACCCGTGTGTTACGGTTCTTGCTCCTCCTGCTCACCGGTGTTCACCGCCCCCGCGACCGTGGTGTTGGTACCATATCTCCAACTCCCAACAGTGTGGATAGTATTCGCGAATGTCTCATTTACAAAATCAGAGACAGAAATCACTTATCATAGCTTCGAGAACTATGGCATTAATATCCTACACCTCCATCCTTGCTCTCTGCCCGTCTCTTCACCGACACCAACCAGCGAACTCAACCCCCCCCCCCGGGCGAGTCCACTGATGTCATCTCCCGAACTCCTTCACCACATCCATCCGTTTCAGACCATTCCGCCTTTCCGCCTACTTCCACTAGCTCTTCCCTGGTCCTCGCTTGAAATACGGTACCTACCGGTATCCACTCACCGGGATGCTCATCCTCGCCACACAGCGCATCTTGATACCAGTACTCTGCAGCTCTCCCGTCTATACAACATCAACATACCTAGGTATCAGACCATCACCCCCATCAACTACTCTGAATATTTCCCGAGGGAAACGCCGCTCCCGTCAACAGTTCACCCAGCCCAATCCCCATGTCTCCCGTCCCATCATCACCATTATCACCAACTCGAAAAACCACTCCCCCGTTTCACCTTCCACCGTGGTGGTTATGCCATCACACGTTACGATCCATCCGTGCCGTTTCCCCGCCCTCGCGTACCGGTACTGGTTCCGGTACCTTTGCGCATCATCCGCATCATCCGCATCATCCGCATCATCCGCATCATCCGCATCATCCGCATCATCCGTGCCATCCATGCCGTCCAATACCACCACAAAGTCCCCGTTACATCACCAGGTATCTCCAGGTACCCGGTACTCTATGTATCACACTTCCTCCGTGTGGTAGTGTGGTTTAACCCGCTGAAACAATTCCGCAAGCGCTTGTTGTTGTCTATTGCTGTTGCTGTTGTTCTGCGTGTGATGTGGTAGGGGTGTAACAGTGTTTCATGTCGCCGGGAATAGAAGTGCTCACCGGTGATTGGATCCCGGGGTTGGGGGGGGTTGATCCGATTCGCATGTGTGGGGGATGAATGCAATGCCATGCATAGGGATGCGGGCCGTGCGGGATTGGGAGATGGCGGGAGATGGAGGGGTAAAAATAGTGTTGTGTTTTGTGACTACGTGGGGTGTGGCTGCGTCGGGGATGGTGATGGGAATGAGGACAAAGGTTGGGGGGCTGGGGCGCTCGGGAGATGTCAATGAGAGGGCCCGGATTAGGAATTGATCGCGATGACTCGAATTGAGGTTGCTTGGGACGGATGACGAGATCAGAATATTCTGTGCAGTTGCATTTATGGCTGCGCGAATGACGATGTGAACACATAGGTTGGACATTAGGATTTCTTAAGCAGCCCGGTCCCATTCATTGAACAATACTGCCCTGGGAAATTCTTCGCCATCATGTACCGGTATTCTGCAAGTACCCGAAAACAAGCTGTAAACAGCATGGAAGCAGATACAATTGTCATCAAGGGGTGCCTAAAGCATGACGGCGGTCGCCAGCTCCCGCTTTTTCCTCAATTCTTCCTCGAATTCCTATCTGACTGTTAGAAGTGCATATTCTTGCAGGTACGGTTCTTACCTTTTCCATCTTCACAGCACGTGCGGACCATTCTTTTCCCAGCTTCTCGAAATCTTTCCTTACATGCTGCATAAACGAATCTATCCCCGCAGGTTCGTTCTGCTCGTTAAGCGCGATAAGCTCCTCAATATCCCGCATAAGCTTTTCGGAGAGTCTCCCGTGTGCTTTCCACATTTCATCGAGTTGCTGTTGCTTGCTGACAAGCAATTGTTGAAACTTGGTTTTCGCATCGGAAAGTTTGGTGCTTGTCTGTGACAACGAGTTACGGATTGCCGCTGCATGCTGGAGATATTCAACACATTCGGCATTGGCTGCAGCACAGTGAGCAAGTGCAATGGCGTTTGTGTCAATGACCTGGCGTTCGAGATCCTCGGTGATAGGTGATGTGGAGGAATTGAGTGCATCTGGAATATCAGATAGATTAGCTGGTGAGCAAACCATGCAGCCGTTTACAGCCGTTGTAGACAGAAACAAACAGTCGGCTTACGTTCCAGCTCCTTAGCCAGCGGATGAATCGCTCGACTTTGGCCCTTATTCACTGAAATATGGCATATGCCAGGGATGGGGGCGCCGCGGTGATGTCGCTTCCGCGCGGTACCTTTCTGTCGGTGCCAGTCAGCCACCACTAGCTACCTGTTTCAAAGAGATTCTCACCGGCCCGTAGCACCAGTGGCTGTCGACATTCCGCTCAGAATCAGCCGGTGTAGCGATGCGGATAGTTTTCGTGGCCAGATCATCACGAGGTTTGGTCTGAGGGTCTTCACGATTACTCCGTATGACATTACGGTGCGTATTTGGCCGGACGAGACCAACGGCTCCGAAATGAGTATGCGAGGTCTTGACTGGGCTTCCTTTTTTCATCGTTGGAATTGTGAAGCGGTGACGTGTTGGAGTACTCTACGGAAAGTGGTTAGCCATTGTTCAGTAAAAGCAGCGGGAAGTGGCTGATTATGATTGAAAAGTACGGAAATTGGATGAATTGAATATGGACAATGAAGAATCGAGCAGTTCCTAACAGTTTGAAGGAGCTTGTTGATAAATGAGGCTGGTGGTGAGGTAGCGGACGCCGGAGAGATGAATCGGAGGTGTGAGGGATGAGGACGTCGCCCGCCAGCGTCCCGCTGCTTCTTCCACTCCACCTCTCAATCAAATTTGGCCCTCACCTTCGACACTCCCCTTCTACAGCCCAACTCATTTGCTCCCATCAACATTTCATCGTTGTTTGTACTCTGTCATTCAGTATTCTTCGAATATTACGGGTACTGTTTAATCCTCCTGGTTGGCGCCTCCCCGCTGGCCTAGAGCCCTTCAACAGTGAACGCATCAACCTCCAAGCTACCACGCCTCGCGGTATCTTCAACAGCCGAGCTTATCCATATCTCCATCAAACGGAAACGCGAAACAAAGATCCAATGCGTTGAATTTCGACAGGAATTGAGCTGACAAAGTTTAGGCTGACATTTTGCTCGAAAGATTCCAGAATCACGATCCCCTGACGACTTTCGGCCAACTATGGGACGCAACAGAAAGTTATCGATCGGATAACAAGAAGCGAAACCAGCCCTGTTCGGGAATCGATCGTTGTGAGAGCACGGGCCCAGGGTTGATTGCTGTGGACCGACCATATCCAGGAACCGCTCACTACTCCGCCGCGGTTACTGGGGTCTGCGTCTCCTACTCCAGAATCTCTATAAGCGCGCTTCCGGCTCTCTACCATTCAAGCTGTGTCTGGTAGGTGAATGAAACCACTCTTCAGTAACCAGATGCACATCTGTTCAGCGCATAGCGTGCTTCAGCGTCTTCTTGCACAACTTTGGCGCGCACCAGCCACCACTGCCACACCTGCGGCCACCATCTGCTGCCAAAAATAAGCACCGCCGACCATCTGAAACGTGCAAAAATAGTAGCAGCCCCTGGTTCCCCAGATCTGGTACCGTTGATGGTGGGCTTAGACGAGTTTCACAGGGCGATACTGGCGCTTCGCGACCTTCGAGAAATATCACAAACACGATGCAGACGGACCTGAAGGACTGTATTAAATACCGAGGTGGCCCCACGTTTGAGAAGGGCACCATCAGTCCGAGAAGCGATTACGTTCGAGATTCACAGTCAGACGTCACCGGAACAGCTTCACCATCATCGTCGCAATGTCTATCAGATTTGGTCGCAGTGGTACGTCACCGGTATTCAAAAGTTCACCGGCGATTCGGTCGGGAGAGCATTGAGAAGGCTCAATGGCAGCACAGCGACTTGGAATGATTGCTAACTTCTTCATGATTAGGCAATGGCTACGACTCGTCTCAGGTCATGGAGACTGCCGATGACGACTGGCGTCAAATCACCGATCTTGCGGAACGCCGAAAAATTCAGAACCGTCTTGCCCAACGAAACTACCGCCGCAAGCTTCGCGCAAAGCTCGAGATGCTTGAACGTCAAGCAAGCGAAGCCACTCCCTCTGACGACTCCTCCGCATACACAACCACCTCAACCGTCGCAACCCCACCTAACAAGAAACCGAACGCTCCGAGGCATAAGAAATCTATATCCACCGGGTGCCTCCGCACGTGGACCAATTCATTGACCATTCCTGTTGGGGTCGCGAAACCCCGAGCTCGTGGCCGTGCAAATAGCACCCGCTCAGTTGGCAGTCTCCCCAGCGACCGAGTTCATCAAGAGTTTGGCTATGCTCGCCAACAGCTTACCCCCCCAATGTCAACTGTTCCGTCCACCTCCGGCCATGCTTCCCCGAACGTTCCTGCATACCACAACTTCCACTACACTACTTCGACCGACTACTATTCTCCTGAATATACGCCAGTTTTCACACAAACTCCTTGCTCACCATCACCGTCTATCAAGGTTGAACAGGTTCCCGTATCATCCGCTCTTGGGATTTGGTCTTCAGCTCCGGATTGTGCCTCGATCTCACCGACCACCTGCCACGCTGTCCCAGAAATTACAGTGTCTTCGGCCGCGGCGGCAGAGCTGATGACAAGGTTATCGCAGCCCATGTCTTCACCACAGCTTGGCCCTTCGTTCCAGCATACCGATTTCCCCGCACTTCCTTCCACCTACATCAGTACCCCTCCAATGGCTCCAACTTCTCCATCCGCATACCAGGATAGCTGGAGCCAATCGCTCCCGTCTCCTCCGGTCGAAGTGAAGCAGGAACCCGACATGCCAGAATCCTGGGATTTTCCCGAGGTTACCGCAGCGGAGGTGATGATGTTTCCCGCCTGTGGTCAAACCATGCAACGCGCCAATTCCTGGCCTCATCAAATCGTCCCGTGTGAGGGTGAGATGTGGGGAGCCTGGTAGGTTCTCATCTCTACATTTCCTACTCTGGGCGGCGCGCGTTTGATTTTTCGGTTTCTTTCTCCCATGAATTTTACGCCCCATCATCACAGTCTCTCTTCTCAAGGTTGCATTTACGCGTTTGTCGTTTGTGGTTGGCGATTATTATTATTATTTTCCTTAATGGTTAATGGTGCATATCGGCGGTGTTTGTGGTGAGCGTAAACAGGAGTTTGTTTTTGGAATTTTTCTCTTCTTTCTTTCTTTCTTTCTCTTCACAATTCATTTCACCGGATTTCTGCCACTGCTGGCGACAGTATGGTGGCAGAATTAATGGGCCTCTTTGCAGGTCATTGAACCTTTTTTGTGCTTTTTTTTTAAAGTTCTTGCTGTTTTTCTTGATAAATGTATTATTGCTTGTTTGTGGTTCTGGGTTGGGGGTTCTGAGTTCAAGTTTTCGTCATTCCAAACCTCGTTTATCTCCGCTTTCATGTTGTTGTGCAATTTGCTTTGTTTTTGATTTTGGGTGTGTGTGTGATACAAGTTTTGGAGAGCGATCAAGTGGTCTGGGGTGCGGATTCAAGTTGCATGTCCGGCGGGGTGTTTCCTTTGGAGTTGGAGTGGTAAAGTGTCTGTTATTGCAAATTTCGCTGTTCTTTCTAGTTATTTCAATTTGGAAAAGTTTTCTATATTACCAATTTTCTTATTCTCGGTTCTTTGGGTTTTGTGAGGTGATGGACGCTGATTTATAATGAGTGAACAGAATAGAATGGCTGGAAGATTGATTGTCAGAATTTACCACTTCCAATTCACGCACACCGGTGAACTCTTATCGTCTTAAAGATGACCGGATCCTCAGTGACTAGACTCCCACCGAGAAAGGCTCGACTGGGACTCCCGAAAGAGTCCGCTGACGTTCAACCTATCGCTACTCTCAACCCAGCTCGTATCCCACCCAACGCGCAACGGCCCTTCGATATTAAGTTACCGGAATGGACACACCCCAAGGCTTGACTCACAAAATCTGCTGAATACAAATCACAGAGATACCTTGCGTCCCGCACCGTTACTCTTCTCCTCGAGTTGTCCAGGTACCGGTATCACAAAATTTCATGGATGTGCAGCACCAAATTCGGTCTTGTTTTTTCTTTCGTTCGTCAGTAATGGATTCTGGTATCGAGTTAAAAATCTACACCTTTCCGCCGAGGTCTCGGGGGTTTCAAGTTGGATTCTGGCATAGCCATCGATTGCCGCCGTACATGACTACAGTACCTTGAGTCGTTGACTGACTGACCCAGGCCCGTAGCACCCAAGTCGCTGCGCCGCCACCACCACCACTGTAGTGTACCTACCGTAATCCCGTTTATACCTACGGTACCGTATACCCTCCGAGTCCGTCATAATCACCATCATCGCCATCCCTCACTTTCCAGCGCGGAAAAAATCCAACCATCACAGTCCAGCCACACCTCACCTCACCCCACCTCCCAATCAACCAACTCAACCCAACCCGCCACACTGGGCCGAGTCAAAGTCGATTTAAGTCGAGTCGACACCACTGTGACGGTGGCGGTTACACGACCGGGTGCTCACTGCTCATCGCCCCCGCACCGTACCGCATGGCTCCGATCATCAATCATCGATCACATATTTTCGTCGCCACGTTTTTCATGTTGCTAACCGCCGGCCAGTGGATGATGGTGTTTCGCGTGTTGAGGATGCATAGGAGTACACACACGCATACATATTATATGCCGTCTGTCGAGTACTCTAGCACACAGTGCGTATTACACGGTCAGACCCAGTCAGATCCTGCGAGATTGAATTGCGTTTTGCCTGTGGATTCGGTTTTGTTGGTGTAGGTGGAGGCGGACGTGGTGGACGTGCCTGTAGCGATGGAGGTCGAGATGGAAAATTCGAGATGCAGCAAACTTCGGCATTCATCGGGTCGCAGCTCGGTGCTGCCGCGGAAGGAAGGTTTGTAGAGAGATGATGAAACGCCGTTCATGCCAGTGGGGAAACGCGGGAGCTGGAGTTACGCAGGACTCCAGTGCGCGGGGGGTTATTTTAGGGTGATGGAGGATGAGATGGGATGAGATGGTATGGTGTTGGTGATTGGGATTGGGTCGGCTTGGGAGGAGGGGAGTTGAAGTTAGGTAGGGAGTATAGTTGATGTTGGATGGCTGGAGTATTGTTGGTGAGCGCTGTGGGGTAGGTATTTTGCTGACTCGTATATCGTAGGATGTTTTTTACCGGATTAGCGTACATATGGTTCAAATTCTAATCACAGAATTCCATCAGGCAGACGATAACAGGTTGAGTAGCTGTGCTTTCGAGATTCGCGGTGCGGTAGTTATAAAGGTTGGACGTCTCTCAGGAGAGTGCTGACATGAGTTACGCAGTGGAGCTCTATACGATGGAATTGCTATGACCCGCTAGTAGGCAAAAGCTTTTCTGCACACTCCGGGGTGGAGTATGACTCTGAAACCGGATACTCTTCTTCGGCACTTTGACAGGTAGAGCAAGTGATTTCTGATGAAGAACAAGAACAGGTATTGTATGAGCTGAAAATAAACAGGAGCGATGGGGAAAGCGTTATATCCGTAGATATTGACTATCCAAGGTTTTACAGGTGCGATTAGGGCTGGTATAATTCATGTTTTTAGAACCAACTCGACGAGTGAGCCAGCTGACGTGATTGCCGTCGAGGCGTTTAGGTTGCTCGGATTCTGCTCCTTCTTCCTTTCCATCTACCCAGCCAGTCATTGAACTCCTTCGCCCTTAGTTCTCACCCCTCGACTTTCGGTCCCCTCTCCCGCTCTATCATACTCACTAACCCTCTCTAGTACTTCATCTTGGTCCTCCCGCTATCTACTTTTGTTAGCCTGGGATCACTTTAGTCGGTCGTGGACAAGAAAAGTAACTGATATGCCGTTTTAACATACCGCCGAAAGGGGAACATATCAAAGGTTCATTGATATCGAGGAGACTTTGAGTGTATTCGCGAAGTTCACCCAAGAGTTGTGTGGCCCTTTCCCTGTCATGCAGGGCCCACTGGATGGTCTGGTACGATATTCCCGATTTCTTATAAGCGCTTGGGATTAAGAAAGATTCCATTAGGCAGGATATGTTGAACTTGGAGACTGCGTTAACGCAGTTGTTACAGAGATGTTGAGAACTCCGCTTTACAAAGTTCTTTCGTTTTCTTGCTCCTACCGCTTAAGCTGAAATGTCGGAGAAGCTAATTCCGGGGCTTGGGGAGTGATGTCTTCGACGATGCGGACTGATCCTCATTATACTCGGCCATCGTTCCCTCCAAGTCCGAGAATAGTCGCGCAATCCGAGCTAGGGTACTGGTGATAAGACGATCTCGTTCGTGATCTCGCGCATCAGGTTCGATGGATGAAAAAGCTCCTTCAACACGGTGTTTCCAGTCCCGAAGCCGGTGCTGCTCAATCTCGATCTTGTGAAAGAGGTGACCGAGATCTGTGTAAGCACTCTTGGCCTTCGTAACAGCTTCGTAACTTTGGAGACCGGCGTTGAAGAATAGTATTGGAGCCCAATCGCAACTCCGATAGCGTCCATGTCGTTGAAGGCGAAGAGAAGGAAGGGTGTCGAGCCAGCAAGAATGTTCATGCCACGTGACTGAGTCATGCCTGCCATGGCATTCGAACATGCGCTGTAAATCATAATATTAAGGATAGCGAATCACATAAAAGACAATTATTAGGTTGCAATACATCTCTTCATTTTAAGTTATTATAGTATACATACTAATATAGGTAATCATCACCAGCCCAACGGTCATTCACCACGGTTTGTCACTCAATCTCAAAACTTTCACTCGCCCTATTCCCTGCTCCTCTCCTCCCCTTCACTCTCACTTCCTTCATCAGAGCTTCCATACGGAGTCAATACATCTCCCACAGTCGGCGTGATGGGACTGACAGGACTAATGACCCCGTCCTCACATTCTGTACCTGTATTTCCCCACCTACTTCGCTTCATACTGTATCCACCTACTGACGTGCTATCATCCCAACCCTTCCCCCAGGCTCCTCTCCACTGCACCGTCTCCGAAGTTCGCTGCTCATTTATATTCTCCGGAAGTGCTTTCTCCAGATCTACAACCCTGGCTCTCGAACGCGGTAACGGAAGTGGTTGTGCTATTCCATAAGCCAACAGGAGAGAGCAGGATTTCTGGTGAGGCTGATGAAGCGGAATCTGTGCACGAGGAGGCGTAGTGATATCCATGGCCTTTCTTCGAATTCCATCATCCTCCATATGAGAGATGATGGTGTCGCCGGAAAGCGAACGACCACGGTGAAACGGGAATCTCATTGGCGATGGAACTCGGATAGTGCCGCCTTTCACGCTTGGATCCGATCTCAACTTGATCCCCATCCCGGTCTTTTCACACCAGCTTTCCTGCGTCGATGCCTCATCGCCGCTGCTCAACGAGTCGAGAATCCTCCGCTTCTTGTCGGCCATATCCAAGTCCTCGCTGTCATCGACGTCTGTTGATGATCCGGAGTCAGGGAACACGGATGGTGATAGAAATGATGATACGCTCGATGTTGATGGCGAAAAGAGACCTGCATTTCGTTTCTGATGTCGTCGGAGACAGATTACGACGGTTATTAGAGCAACGAGGAATACGATAACGCAGGCGACGGATATGGCGAGGGCGAATTGGGGTACGGTCAAACCAGCGATTTGTTGGACTTGCTCTGGAGTTGATTCTGCTGGCACCGGATCTAGCTGGTGAGTTTCGGTCTTGGCGGTGTCTAGTGAGAGGGTAAAATGCGATTCGGTTTCTGGTTCATTCATACTATATTATGGGTCAGCAATCCATCATCCACACCGAGGTACATGGTTAAGGGACGGAGAAAAAGAAAGACACTCACGCACTCTCCTCGTCTCTGGGTATTATCGACAATCCTGCTGACACCGCCGCTAACGCTTCCAAGAGGGGATCTTTTTCAACTTCTAATGCTCTCTTTCCCAGCATACCAAAATTTGGGGACACTATCGCCGGCATTTCGAGTACTCGGGTATTAAAATCGTCGGGAACAGAGTTATTGCAAACGGTTTCTCAGTTGACTCAGGCTTTGTAATCCGAAGGTACACAACAATGCACCGAGGAATGTATCTTACTCCCTTTCCGGGTGATTACGGATATCGATGTTGGTTGCTTGAATATGTTACCGGATACGTTTCTACTATTCTTTCGAGGCCTCGGCGATAGGACCGCAACCGCCCGGGTTCCAGAAAGCAGAATTAAAGATACCCGCCGTTTCTCGACTCCGTCTCGCAGCAGAGCGGACGTTCAACTTGCCTTCGTTCTCGTCGTTAGCGTAGCTCTTCTTCACCGCCGTCGTCGTCTTCTTCTTGGCCGATCTCGAGTTTTATCGCTGTTCGCGCACTAGCCAGTCCCGTTCTGTACTGCAGCACTGTACAAACAACCAAGAGAAATAAAAAAACAACGGCACAGCTGACCTTTGGGCCATCCCCCTCCTTTTCCCCCGTCCCTGTGGAAAGCCACATCACACTCTTCCTCCCCGCTCCCTGGATCGAGGTGTGTACACAGTAGGGGGATGAGGATGAGACATAACACTTTGCTATTGGTGATACGGTAGCTAGAATAGTGCTGATGTGATGATGTGGTTGTTGTCGCATTTCCCCTCAGTCTGTGATTCCATGATTCCACCGTGTCTACCTGGATGTATGGGTCAATGAAAGTAGAGAGGGAAGGAGGGAAGGATGAAGAGTGGTGTGTGAGGTGTGTATCATGCAGGAGTATTTTTGATGCCGTTGAGATGCGTTGCTTGATCAGGGTGAGCGGAGGAGACAGAGGGAGGGTTGGTCAATGCGCATTACGCATGAGACGGGGCTGCGAGATGTGTGATGTGTGATGTATTGATATTAAGGAGGAATAGTGTTGACTCTTGCGGGGATCATGACATGGGGATGAAAGGTGAAGGAGAAAACGTGGCCAGAGTTGTGGCACGGATGCGGAGGACACGGAGAGGAAGCATTGTATGGTGTTATATATGCGGTGGTTTATAGCGTTTGATGGTGAGACGTTGCATTCGAGATTTTACACAGAGTATCGTGTTTTATGCTCGAGTTTTCGAGGCCGCGATGTTAAAGTTGATGATGGTTGAGGTTGTCGAGCGGAGTTTGCCGGTTTGCCAAGTCGATTCTCCCAATGATCGACAATGATGTAATGCGAGTGCAACATTCTCCCAACCACCAGCAACTTCTTCAGTCACCACTTGCTGCTGCCGCAATTCCGACCAACACAAGATTTGTCTTTCAAAACAGTCCATGGATTTCATTTACAGACTCCTACGGTAGGTACAAGCATTCAACTCCAAGAACCACGACAAAAAAAACGTGTCAAAAAAAAAAAAAAAACAATCGACAATCCACCTCCTCTTGAATCATTCGCGAACCCAACGCAGGACTGAGAGTCTTTCATTATGCATTACAAGCCATAGAGTTTATCTCAAGCTTTAACGGAGCAAATCGTGGGCCGGACGAGTCCCCCACCAAGTGAGGAAGAGCGAGAGTCCAACAGTGTCAACAAGGTTTGCGGCGACCTTGACAGCCACCAACTCAGCGGGTCGTCGATCCAAGAAGACCTGGGACACAGCCTGAGGCACCGCGGTAGCCGCAAACAGCAATCCACCCTACATTATTATCCCATTAGCCCAATCCCCTGACCTCGCCTTACATCGCAACTCGGGGTAGTGTGCAACATACCAAGTAAGCAGCACCCTTATAGCTCAACACATTGGCATGATTCAGAATCGCCGCAATCGCATACGTCTGGATTCCAGAGCCCACGAGCGTGGATCCATAGAGTGATGCCGCAGACGCGGCTTCCCGGGATTTGATGAATTCTTCCTTGGAGTCGGCTTGCTGTGCACGGCGGTAGGTGTCGCCGAAGACTGGTGCGAGGACCGCGATGTTGGCGGCGTGGTTGAAGAGCGTGCCGAGCGCAATGGCGGAGGGTTTGACTGGGGGGAGGTATTCGAGGGTGTGGCTGTTGAAGTGGCTACGCTATCAGTATATTGGTTCTCTGGAAATGGAAAGGGAGACGGCTTACGAAGTCATTGTGGTGATGGGTTGTGATGGGTTGTGATGGGTTGATGGATGTGATGGATGTGATGGATGTGTGGCTGATGGAGGATGGAGTCTGAGGAGGCTGTTGTAGTGGAGTAAAGTGCTGGATGAAAGTTCTGGGGAGCGATGATGGCTTTTGTAGCGGTGATGAGAATGTGTCGTGACCAGGGAGGGCGCGGGTTGAGGGTGGAATACGTCATGCCTGCCTCATGGCGGGCTGGCGACATCGTGCGTCACCAACACTGAACGCTGTCTCTCACAACTTGTCCGTGCTACAAGTACTGTGGGGCGGGAGTTGTGTCTCGCCTAGAGAGTGAATTCCAAGGCTGTGGGCCGAGGGAGGATGGAGACGAGAATGGCGAGTCATGGGATATCACGATCGAGTTAAATTTGGAGGTGAGATGGATCTTGCAGATGGCCGATGAAGATGGGGATATCGTCTGTGACGCAGTTGATGGTGCTGGAAATGGAATTTGCTGGGATATGCAAGGTACGTGGTGGAATTGCAGGAGATGGTCATCCGGGATGAATGGATCAGGCCTTGCTTTCAGCTCGCCAAGTGGGTTGGGATTGATGGGTTTACACGGCGCCTCGACTTCAAGTTGTGAACATTTCCATCTGTCCGGGGTGGTCGGGACGGTCATCTAGCGCCCAAGCTCAAGCTTGAGGGTTGTCACCAACAATCACCGTCTGCACTTCGACCATTGGATTGGGAGCAGAGTTAACACTAATAACACAACATCTAATTAATATATCAGTGTACTGCCAAGATCGCCTAGTAGAATCTAGCTGAATGAATGAGCCCCAAGCCCTTCCCCATCATTTCATATAGAAGGTGCCTGAAAAACGGGAGAATTTTTCAGTCATGCGCACGCGCAGGTTCTAGAGCCTCTGCGCATCCCTGTAACTCGCTCGGCAGTACGTCACCAGCCGCCCCACACCCGCGCCTGCTCTCCCCGCCCCCATCAGCCTTGTCTTCCCCACCATGTCCGCGCCGACCGGGCGCAAGATAACCTCGACCCGCGTGCGAGCACCCTTCGTCCCCATCGATCCCGACATCGACGTTGACCAGCTCATTCGCGAAAACCCCAACTTTGCCGCTCTTCCTCGAATCGACGCGCGCGCCCTCACCGGCGATGACACACAACGGGGCCTGGAGCTGCTGGTCCAGCAGAAGGTTATTGACGATGGGATGCCGTTGGTGATTGAGAACTGGCATCTGAGGAGTGATTGGCCGCCGTGGATGTTTAACGACACTTGGTTGACGGAGAATCATGGCCGCGACAGTGAGTGCTGAGTTTTGCGGGTGGATGTGCTCTTGGAGCTCGTGCTGATCACTTCCTTTCTAGTCATCCCCGTGCGAGACCTTATCGAGAAGAAGGAAACCCAAATGACCTTTGGTCACTACCTCAACAACATCCGGAAACTGGCAAACCGTGTCAATCTCCCCCGCGGCCAACGGCTCTATGCTAAGGATCTCGACTGTCCCCCAGTATGGCAACAAAAGCTCTCCAGCGTCATACCATCTTCTACTTTTTACCTCCACCCGAAAGCCGATCTCATGTCCTCACTCCCTTCTTCAGCGCGAGCTGAAAACATGATGTGTTATGTTGGCCACGAAGGAACATATACCCCTGCGCATAAGGAAATGTGCGGTTCCCTTGGACAAAACATTATGGTGTATACGTCGTCCGGGCCAGGTTATCCAGGGAGCTCGATATGGTTCATGACATGCTCTACGGACAGGGACATGATTACCGAATACTGGCTCAGCAAGATGGGGCACGATATCGAGGTTGAAGCCCATTTTGCGAGCATCAAGGACCTCCAGGAAGCTCCCTTCAAAGTCTACATTCACGAACAGAAGCTCGGCGACTACATTCTCATCCCACCACTCGCACCACATCAAGTCTGGAACCGTGGAGAACTCACCATCAAAGCTGCGTGGAACCGGACAACTGTTGACACGTTGAAACTCGCACTTACCGAGAGTTTGCCTAAGGCGCGTCTTGTGTGCCGCGATGAACAATACAAGAACCGCAATATCCTTCATGAGACACTGCGTAAGTATACCCGGATCTTGAGCGGCAACGAAGACGCAAGCGGACTGGATTGGGGTAAAATACAAACCGACTTCATCAAACTATTTAACCTCTACCACTCTGTTCTTCTGGATGAACACTTTTCTACAACCCTCCCTGAACCAAAGGTCGAGAAAATCGACAACGAGTACAATGTGCAGTGCTCTTTCTGCCGGGGGAATATCTGGAACCGCTTTCTTACCTGCAAAATCTGTGTTCAAACACCCGCAGACGACGACGAAGACTGCTACGATATTTGTCTGGACTGTTACGCCCGCGGACGTAGCTGCTGGTGCACATCCAACCTCCAATGGGTCGAGCAACATGACTGGACAGAGCTACTTTATGAATATGAAGACTTCCGGTCCGCAGTTATACAAATATCAAAACCCTCACCCGCAGACACACCGCCATCATTGGACACCGCGTTGAAGAAGTTGCGCCGGAAAACGCTCGCGCGTGTATGTCAAGAGCAGCTTAAAATCCGGCCTTTCACAGATCCCAACAAAAACGGTCTTGAAGATGAGGTACTCTTCACTCCTATCCCTTGTCCCCGGGAAGCTAATAAATTGTCAACAGGAAGATGAAAACTCTACAGTCCACAAGAAAAACCCCAAAGACCACCCATTATGCCACACCTGCCGTGTCCGCCACCCTTCCTGGAAAAGCGCATCCTGCTCATCCTGCAACATATCCTATTGTTTCGGCTCCCTGTGGCGAGCGTTCGATATGGATCCCTTTACTGACATACTTTCTCAATACAACTGGACGTGCCCTGTGTGCCGGAAAAATTGCTCCTGCGGGGCCTGCCGGAAGCGACCAAACATGACGCCCTATGAACCTAAAGGAACGTTTTTGGGAGCCCCGACGACTGCATACCGAGACCATCGCTCAATTGAATCGCTGGTTGATTTCGCACAGGGTAATTTGAAGTGGGTGCGAGACGTTGACACTGAAGCAGCGGCGCGGGAAAAGAAGAGAGCGCGAGAGAGCGTTGGGGGCGGAGGTAGCGACTTTGTGGTTGGAGTAGATGGGATTCCGATTGATCCTGCTCTCGGGATGGGTGGGTATGATGATGGTGGAGGTGGAGGTGGAGTTGGGACACCCGCGGTGAAGAGACGGGCGCTCATAGAGGTTAACAAGTGTGAAGGCAGGTCTTCTTCTTCCGATCATGAGACGTCCCCCGTCACGGCGGCAGCGGCGGGGGATGCGAACGATTCTTTGATGGGGACTAATGATTATGTGCCCGAGAAACAGGTATTTCGCCCCCTCTTCATATCACACATGCTGTTTCCGCCACTGGAAATGAGACCGGGGGAAGATGCGAGCCCAGTCGTGTTCGGGGAAAGCGTGGATCCGCAGCTGCTGGTAAAAGTGGACGAGGAAAAGCAGATAGACACAGTGGCTCCGGCGGGAAAGCACGATCGTAGTGGGAGTGTTTACTACAACTAATATGTTTTTTTTAACTGGCGTTCTAACAAGTTATGTGATACCATTCTAGACCAGCCAAAGTGCTGCAACAAACCATGACGACAGTAACAACAGCCTGCAACACTCTGGCGTTCCACTTGACCTCATTTCATTGGAACGGAATCCATTAGCGTTCATGGCTGCTACAGGCCTACAGGCCATTTCAGTCTCCAACCAAACCTTCCAGCACGTTCTTCCCATACCCCAGACTCAGCAAGCATCACCTCAACAGCCTCCTCCAGCACCCTCAGCACCTCCAGCACCTCCAACGCCAGTATCAAAACCCCTTCCCCGCCGTCCTCCACATCCTCACCTAGGGAACACCCTCACCCCATCCACCTCCCATCTCTCCCCAGATCTCCCAGAAAGCGCCCCAACCTGGGACCTAAAAACCAAGCGCGCCACAACATGGAGCAACAACCTCCACCCCACTCCCGGGCGGCGCAAGAAAAGCTGCATAGTCGTCTTCCGCTTCGGCGACGTTGACGAATACGGGAAACCTGGAAACAGCGAGGACCCATCCTCTGGGTACGCCACTACGGACTCCTATCTCCAGCCTCTGCGAAACCCCAACGACAACAGCAACAATCCCGCGCCTGGAGCCAACGGGGATAACGGAGAACCGGAACCACAGCGTCCCCCCGCCCGCATGCCAATCCAGAAATTCCGGCTCCTCATCGACACCATCGACACTCGGGAAAAGGTCACCACCGACATAATCCGCACCAGTATCGGCGCCCTCATCATCAAACCACCCCAAAAATCCACCAAAGCCAAATCCACCACCGACGAAATCGATCTCTTTACCGGTAAGCGGCCTCGAGGGCGTCCGAGAAAGTATGTGGACCTCGATGACCACGATGACCTTGATTTTGGCGGTGACGAGTATGGAGATGGCGGCGATGGCGATGATGGGGATTTCGACGGCGACGAAGCACTCCTTGGAATCGCCGAGACATCCGCATTGAAGAAGCAACGAGCAGAAGCGAAGAAACGCCGTGAACAGGCTTATGAACGCAGGCAGAAGGAGGAGGAGGAAGCAACACGCGCCTATCTCGCCGCACAAGCGGCCGAAGATCAGTTTGCGGATAACATCGATACCCATGACCACGGTGACGGTGAGGATGGCGATAGGAATAGCATACCGAGTATCGTTGAGGCTTCCGCGAGAAAGAGACAGCGGTTCATGCCGTCGAAACGAGAGGTCAGTGGGTTGGTCGGTGAAATAATAACAAAACGCCGCCGTATCTCGCAGGCCACGGATGACGATGCTATCTTACCCCCAGACCCACCAGAGGCCGTGGATATCGAAGCACTCGAATCTGCATGTCTCGCAGCAGAAGAAGCGGAGAAACGCCGCCGGGAAGAAGAAGAGTTCCAACGCAAACGCGAACAAGAAGCCCGTGAAGCTGAACGCAAACGCCGTGAAGAAGAGCGTCGGAAACGTCGAGAGGAGCAGCGACGACGCCGCGAAGAGCGTGCGGCACGTAGGAAAGTCGCTGCTGACTGGAACGCGAAGATGGTAGCGGCGGGGTTGGCAAACTGGTCTGATTTCGACGACGACGACAACGATGATCAGAGCAGCGAATTTGAACCTGAACATGACTCCGAGTTCGAGTTCGAGTCCAACTCCTATCCACCTTACCACCAGGCCCCAACAACCATCTACTCAAGTGGTTTCAACGCCGAGTCCGATGATATAACCCAACACCATCACCTCACCGACCAATTCGGCATCTGGCCTCCCCCTCCCCCCGACCAAGTATTCGAGTACAACTTCGACGCCTACCTCACCGGCTCCTCCACCTCCCCTACCTTTCCCGACGACCCCAACTTCGGCTTCCACTCTTTCGACCACCACCCTCCCTCATCACGAACCCGTTTCCATCCCCTATATGGCCATTACGCCTCCCACCACCCCCCCTTCTCTCTGCCCACCGACTTCGCAGTCGTAATCCCACCACCGCCAAAAGGGCCGTGGAGATCGAAATATTCTCTCGCGGAATCGATATCACCACCAGCAGCGACAGGACAAGGAGCAACGGCACCGACAACGACGAAACGCCGCCTCCCGAGAAACGCAGACCTCGACCGTGCGTTCCATCTCAGCGGCTGGATCAGTCACCAGGCGATCCCGGAATGTGCGGCGACGGTGGGGCAACGGAAATCGGCAGTGAGGGCGCGGAGGAAGGTGAGGATGGCGAAGTGGGGTGGTGAGGATGGTGATGATGAGGGAAGCGTCGACCTCGAGTTGGAGGTGGATGGCGAAGATACAGGGAGTCGACGCAGGCGACGGTGCGACATAAGAGAGAAGGGGGGTATGCGGGATAGGGGATATAGGAGTGACAGGGAGAGGGGAATCGAGAGGAGGGAGAGGGAACCCAAGGTGAAACGCAGAAAAGTGGAGATCAAGGAGGGGGTGTGGGCGGAAGTTGAGATCGAGGATGATGACGATGATGGCGACGTCACATCTCCAACGGATGTGTCTGATGCCGGTGATGGTGAGGATGAGATGGTGCGGGAGCGGGAGGAGAGTGAGGATGTCGAGCTGATTGATTTCGACGTGAGTGTGATGCAGCGGCAGGTGATGACGCCGGCGGTGTCGCGGGTTGGGGCGGCGGGGGCGGGGAGGAAGAAGAGGGTTAGTATGGAGATGGATGCGGTTGCTGGTGGTGAGATTAGAGAGATTGGATATGGTGCAGGAGATGGAGGAGAGGGTATGGTAGAGGGGGAGGGGTATGAGAGTCAGTATCGTAGGAGACGGAGTGGGTGGTGATGTTGATTACCATTAAGTGTTGTTGAGAAGGAGCAAGGAGGATGGATAAGGGGATTAGGAAGTGGGACTTAGCGAAATGCTGTGGAGATGATGGGGCCGGGGGGGGGTGTAGCGTCTCCATCAACCAGACGGTGCAGTGAGTTTTGGATTCAGCGTGATGTTATTGGTGCACTCGTACTGTACTCTACTGTATGTTTTCGTAGTCTATCTGTCGATTTTCTCGGTTTGCCGCGTATTTATTGCACACCGGAGTTTTCTCATTCATCTTCCCTTGGATTGCGGTCTCAACTCCTGAGGAAAGCTGGGTTTTGATTTCGACTTGCGTTGTCACTGCAGAGTACTTGGAGCGTAGAGGTAGGTATAGTAGTGGTTACAACATTGTATTGCATTTTTTTTAACGTGGAACGTTTCTTCCCGCAATCCCATCCCGTTTGTCTATCATCAATAATCATGATTGTCACCGAATCACCCACGCCAATAGTATATCACAAAGAACCGAAAAAAAGAAAAAGAAAAAGTCAACCCATCAAAAACACAACAACCCCATGATGCACCCAAACCCCGGAAAAAAAAAAACACACGCCCGCCATGCACCCCTAACCCCAACACACCAATCTACAACTCCTTCTCCTCCTTCTCCAATTTCAACTCCTCCAACGCCCTCAACCACGCCCTGCCCTTCATCAGCTCCCTCATCTTCTCCTTCAACTCCTCGACCTCCTTCTCACTCGCGACCTCAGCCTCCCACTTCTTCTCTTCAATCACCACACCCCACTCGTGTTGCACCTCACCCCACATAATCTCGGTCAACCACTTCTTGACCCTAGTGGCGACTCCCTCCTCCCCACGCATCTCAATCTCCATCTTCTCCCCGCGGAACTCAATCGCGACCACCGGGGCAACGAAAAACGCAGTCCCAGCCGCAAAAGCCTCGACAAAGCGGCCCTCCTTCTTCGCCGCGACGAGCTCATGCATGGTATACTTCCGCTCCACGACCTCGAGTTCCGTTCCGAGCCGCTCCTTCGCAAGCTCGATGATAGACCGCCGGGTGACGCCATCGAGAATAATCTTATCCTCCAGCGGTGCGGTGAGGAGAATCGTTTTCCCAGCCTCCTTAAGCACGACGAAGAAATTCGACGCGCCGGCTTCAGTCACCAACGCGTTCTCACCGAAGAGCCAGAGAATCTGGTCGTAGCCGCGCTGGACGGCCATTTTCTGGGCCATCAGTGAGGGACCGTAGTTTGCGCCGACCTTGGCGGAACCGAAGCCTCCCGGCCACGCACGGATCGTGTCTTCGGAGGACGCGAGAAGCTTCATGGGTTTCTTGTCGAGCCGCGGGAAGAGAGTCATGACGATGAAGAGGGAGGCTTCGACGGGTTTTTGGACGCCGAGAGCGCGGCCGGTGCCGATCATGGTCGGGCGGATGTAGAGGAAGCTTCCGGGGGTGGGAACCCATTTCTTGCCGTCGATGGCGAGGAGGGATTTGATGAGGGATTCGAGGGCCTCTGGGGGGAAAGTGGGGAGTGCGATGCGGGTCGAGGAGGTGAGCATGCGCGCGCAGTTGCGGGAGGGGCGGAAGAGTCGCAGTTTTCCGTCCATGCCCCGGTAGGCTTTGAGGCCTTCGAAGCATTCGGTTGCATAGTGGAGGCAGGAGGCCGTCGGGAAGAGGTCCATGCGTTGGTAAGGTTGGAGGCGCGGGGCGGACCAGCCGGTGGTGGAGTTCCAGTTGCAGATAATCATGTGGTCCGTGGTTACGTCTTCTTTGCCCCAGTTGGTGGGCATGCCGTAAGGCTTGGGAGAGGTGGTGAGGGTGGTCGTGAGGAGGGTGGGGTCGAGGGGGCGGAGGGTGGGCTCCTTGGTGGTGGTTTCGGCGCCCCAGCCATCGGAGACGGGTTTGGCGGGGTGGGCGCCCGCGGTCGTGTTGGCCTTGGAGAGCACTTGCTCAACGGCAATGTCGGTGAGGGAGGTGGGGGCAGGAGGAGCCATTGTGGTGGTGGTAGAAGGAGGTGCGGTGTTGTTGAGAAAGCAGGAGGAGGCCGAGGAGGTGAAGTTTTATATTTCTCTGCCGAAGCTCGGATCTGAATGCGGTTCTAGGTAAGGGAAGTTGACACGTCGAGCAACGGCGAGACGGTGGGATGGAGGAGGTGAGGATGGGGGGGAGTGGGGTATAATGGCGGATGAGGGAGGGTTTTGGAGGAACGGACCGGCTTTATGTAAAAGGCTCTGATGGCGCTAGAGTCGCTATCCACCACCACCGCCACTCCACGAGAAGACCCTTTTTTTCTGATATGTAGCTTGCAAAAGCCACCCGCACATCCGCCGCCGCCGTTCGCCTCTCCTCCTCCCCCGCCTTCTTCCGTGGCGTTTTGCTCGCTTTGGTAGAGAGATACCAGGCGGTCGTTGTTGCGGAGGCTGTTGATGCCGTCTTTTCCATGGTCGTGCAGCAACAAAACTGCCCCACCACCACGCTTCTCCGCCGGCCCGTTCGGCGTCGTCTTCAACTCAATTCCCATTTCCAGCAATTCAATCCAATCCAATTCAATCCATCTCATCATCATCCTCCTCCTCATTCCCATATTATTCCCCATCTTCTTCAAGTTCCTCCGCCACCATTACCCTGTTTGCTTCCCCCGTGTACGTTCCCCGAACCATGCACCTTACCCAGATACCCAGATACGATCTCGCATCCCCCCCAGCAAGCACGCTGACGCCCGTTCCAACCTGCCGCAACCCATCCCAGAACTCCCGTTCGTTTCTGTCATCACGGTCCTGTCAACCACGAGTTGCAACACATGACCACACCCCCCGCTAATGCCCGCGTGTAACCGGAACCCGGAGACAATGCGCGGACTAGGGTTGGGCGGCGGGCCGAACAACCTGCGAGATGCGTCATCCCGGTTTGCGTCGGGGGTGGATGGGGGTTGATAAGGATGGGGATGGGTTTGATGGACCCCCAGCTGATGGCGTGGAGGTGGTGGTGCGTGGTGATGGGGGATAGGAGATGGCGAGGGGTAGTGTCGGGAGTTGGGTTGAGAGGTTGGATAGACGGGAAACAAGGAGGTCGTGGTTTGTCACGAAGAGTCGTGGGTTCGATTCCCGTCGTGATCTCTCGCGTCCTCCCCAGCATCAGGTACCTCCCTCACAATCCAACCCGCAAACTTCACGGCCCCTACCCCCCACTACTATCTTCCTAGCTCTGACTCACCAACTAGCCCATCAAACAATTAATCAACCCGCAACTCGGACTTCCACGGCGTGCAGCATCATCTTCATATCACTGCTCTTGGCTTGCTCAGGAGGATGGCTACAACTTACAAATCAACCCTCCAAACCATCCGAACACTCCGTAAACTCGTCATATATACATAGTACTCGACGGTCAGAGCTCGTAATGTGTATGCACCCCGCATCCGTCTCCGTCTCTGGATCTTGTATAGTAGAGTACGGTGCTGCGGCAGGAGAGTGCCACTGGCGTCATCAATTTTCCCATCGTGATGACGCTGATGTTGCTGCCTGGTGGTGGTTATGTTTAGCACTGTGGGTGCTTCAATTGCTTCGAAAGGGACGGGGCATGATAACGCGGGGGCTGTTCCGAGTCTGCTAGCATGGAGATGATGCAATTCGGCGTTGGTTAGTGAGTTCATGTGGCTATGGCCATGTGGAATAGAATTGTGATATGAGGATGGTGAGGATGGTGATGCAGGGTTGGAAACATGCTCCACATTGGTATGATCATTGCAGCCGCAGTAGACATGTTTAGTTCATCGTCCCTAGTGGAATTGAAGACACTGCAGTCTCCTGCAGTTTCAAACTATCCAGCAGTTTCAAATTTTCTATCAATCCAACGCGCACACATGAACGCGAACCCTGGTCCAACTCCGGTGGTGTCTAGGCGAGGTTGAACTTTGAAGCGTTGATGCCACTGTGCTTATACAAGTACCATGACGTTTATACTTTCCCGCGATTCCAGGGACGGAAGATGAGGAGGGTCGGAGGGCCGATTTGGTCCACAGTAAATAGGTGACTCGTACTCAAATTCCGTGTTAACACCTACAATACATTGCAATCTCTATCTACTACAGTTGCTAACTTGGTCACGGTGGATTAAGCTTTTCCGCGATTTCACTAACCGACTACACCCCCTAACATCGGAGTGCGGATTTGGAGCTTGGGGAGTGGTTCGGTGGGATTTTTATTGTGATTGTAGAGTACGCTGTCTGGGGGGTTGGAGTAAGTGGAATGGAGGCACTGGAGGGGAGTGGGGTATGGGGACAATAGTATTGGGGGTTGAGTTGGGAGCAGAGGATTGAACAAAGAACTTAGGATACGCTGGTGCTGGATGAACATATTCCCATGATTTCGATAGTTGGTAATATGTTTCCCACAACTCGAATCGACTGAATCGCCCTCCCATCCAAGCTCTACGGGCGGTACTCATTCAAAACTTCTCTCCGTGTTGTAGAATACTCTACCTCGTCCAGACCCCTACAATATAGCAATGCGAGTGATATTGGGAGGAGCGTGGATATAGAGAGACGTGTTTACTAGAGGAGAGTATCGCATCTCCGTGCACACAACACGCATGGCTAACTGGATCGAACCCATCTACAAAGAAGATTAGATCGACGATCACGGAAGCTGCTGCTAGATGGGAATAGCACTAGAGCTCTATAGAGGGAAGCAGCGATTTCGGAGATGGGAGATGGCAACGAGGATCGGAGGGCGGATTTGGGACATAGCGAGTGGTTCGGTGGTGTTTGATACAAACAGCTCTAGGTAGTTGGAGGCTGCTAGGGGGATTTTGAGATGGCGGTTGATGAAGATGGGAGGGGATGAGAGGGATGAGAGCGGTGGAGTAATGGAGATCAGGAAGTTTCCCTGTGTATAATAATAATTACAATTCTTACAGGTCGGTCTACAGTATATCGCTATATGGCACTCCATTACAATACGCTGTATCGGAACTACCATTATGTTCTGTTATGATGTGAACATTGAATGCCGTCCCTGCACTGTGTATTTACCACACACCCAGCACCCATCAACTCCATCCAACTCCAACTCCCCTTCACCACACCACTCCAATCTCCTCCTCATCAACCATACTCCTATGCACTTCTCCTCCATCCCCCTTCGCCGAAACCCCCTTTTCCCGTCATAATCCATCATTCACCATCCAGCTGCACCCACCGAAGTACCGATGTATCGTACCACGTCACCCGCGATCGTGATCCGCACATCCCCGCTGTGCAGCGCCGCATCTCATCCCCATAGCAACCTCGTGAAGCTTATCTCTCTACGGTATGGTGAAGCGTGAGCTCGATCTGTACGGCGATGGAGGGCGATGGAGATCGGTGTGCGGATTTGGGCCATGGGAGGTGGTTCGTGTGTTTCGAACAGAGGAGAGAGGGGGGAAACATTTGGAAGGGGAGGGGGATGGGTGGTGGATGGAGGAGGGGGATGTTTGTGATGATTGAGATTGTAGATGTTGATGGATTGGATTCGCTCAGGATTGTGCTGATTTTGTTGGAGATTTTTTAGACGATGGGATGAAAAGAGATTCAATAGAGAGCTTCCCAGAGCCTTTAGAACGCATTTAGAACGAAATTTTGGGCAGTCTTTGGAAGACTCTCCTTCTAAATCTCAATCCACAATTTGGGGTCTTTTGCCATTCCACGTGGTGATAACCAACCAACGGTCCGTATCTTGAGTCTGCCCCACTTTCTTCTTTATTGACCCTTTAAACTCCCAATATTGTCTCAATCTTATAGTAGGCCCTCCAATCCTAGTTAAATTATCAGAACAAGTGGCATCATTTACAACAAACGTAACCATCTATTCCATCGCAATGTACAACCGCTATAACTCAAACTAATCAACGCTCACATGCTCTATCCTTTTACACAAAAGACCTGCACGGGTACTGGGGCGGATAGCTCTGCTCCTGCAACAACTCGAACTTCCATCCAGAACCGGGCAACGGCGGCATACCATCCTTCCCCAATACCTCGCCCTTCACGACCTCTCCACTCTTCTCCAAAACGGCTGCCAGTACACCCTTATCCGCATTCTGGACCTCCACCAACTGTCTTTCGCCCTCTTTTCCAACAGCAATCCTCGGTGCAGCCCTCGAGCCAATCGTCAACAGACCCGCAACATCGTTCTGCTCAAACACAGAAGTGCGAGCATAGTTCCTACGGACATCACGCTTCCAGTACGGATTATCGGCGATATCGCCAGCGGGGATGGTGACAGGATCGGTGTACTGAGTCGCACGGAGGGAGCCAGGGGCCGGATTACGGTATGTCGGGTTGAGGGGAACACCAGAGGACCTGTTGGGGTCAATAGCGAAGAAGCGGCGGATCTTCTCCCAGATTCCGACGCTGCCGACCGTGTATTTCTGACTCTGGGGTAAGCGGGGGGGAGTAATTGGTGTGGAGGCGGGGATGGAGCTACCTTGTAGACGGAGACGACACCGCCGGGGGTGTTGGGGCCAGGCATGGTGAGGGGTGAGCTGGTGGATCGTTAGCGAGAGCTCGTGGGGCCGGGTGATGTGGGGAGTTCGCCGTGCCTGATGGATTAGAGAGGGGATTCGAGGGAAACGCGCACAAGCCGAGATGCCAATTGGCGGGAGCGAACGTCGAGCGGCGAGTAGGCGGGCGAGGTGGAGTGTGCAACAGCCAGCGGTGAGGTGTTGGTGTTGAAGGCGGAGTTGGCGATGATGACATAAGAGTCCTACACCAGCACCCGACTCACAATCTATCACTGGCTTACTTGCTTGCTGCTCACAGCTTCTCGTTCGATTTCGCTCATCCAGCGAACATGTCCGCTGAATATTTTTCCGCTACCTCGTCTTCTCATCCATGTCATCGCCATCCAGACCGAATCGCGAAAGGACGCCCTCTGACGATGCGACCCGGGAATTGGTCTTCTATTGCACTGTTTGCTTCACTCCGCTCGCTGGCTCTGGTCGAAACTCACGGGATCCGCCGTATTGGCTGACGAGCTGTGGGCACATTGTGTGCTCAAATCACCTTTTTCCCGACGGTGGTAGCTACCACATTTCATCAAGATTGAATCGCCAAAATATTCTAACAGATTTCAAAGTTCCTCTAGAAGCGACACAGAAAACGCACACTTGTCCCCACTGTCAACGGACCGATATCTCCCTCGCGGCGGTCAATGGTTCTGAGGTTTGCTCGCCCGTCAACTCCAAATCTTCTCTGTACGGACGGTTTTGTTTGACGACAAGATAAGCCGCCGGAAGGATTACGAGATTACTTTACGCCCCAGCTCGAACTGTTGGACAATTTTACAGGAGCGTTGAGAGCAGGTGTCCCCTTCAGAATCCGTATAACGACGAACAGTTGCTGATGAGAAACAGTTTCAATATGACAACGCGATACGGGCGGCTAATCATTACAAGCGGCTAGCGGAAAAGTTGCAGGCCAAACTGGAGAACCAGAAATCGGTGCTTTTGAGGGTTAGAGATGAACTATTGGAGGCAAGGGAACTGAAAAAGTGAGTATGAGACGTGAGAACTGCCCGAGACGAAGGGAAACGAGGGGTCGGTACTGACAAGGATTTTTGTAGGGAGAAACCACTTCTGGATGCGGAAATCACCCGCTTAAAACAGGAGGTTGAACGTCTACGATCTTCGGATGGCGTGACCGGAGATTCGAGGCTGCAATATGCACCCATGGAAGCAAGAAAAGCTGGGGGACGCGAGGAGGTGCAAGTGATACCTGATATACAGGATCAGCCAACGAGCGGACAGAAGCGGAAATCGGATAGAAACACTAACGATGGAGCGCGCGTGAGAGATTTTCGAAGAGAGCTCAATAATCGACCAACAATGCCTCCACCACCTCCACCGCAACACCCCCCAGAGTCTACAACCCCACAGGATGTCCGGGAAAGAGAACTTCCGCAACAGCAGAAACAGGTACCACAACAAGAGCAACCAACGTTTATTCAATCATACGATAAACACCTGGATGCAATGAATTTGATTCCAGCTTTTCAATCCCCCGCTAATCCATATAATTCCTCTTCATCGGCTCGAACATTTTCCAACGCATCTCACTCCACACAACAATTTCAACAAAACAGCTTTATCCAACCGCCTCGGCCTTTTTCATCTCGCGAAACGTTCTCAGTACACCCATCCACCCCGCGACATCAACAGCCGTTCTTCAACACACCTTTTCGACTCCCAACTCGTCCCGAAACTCCCATATTTCGACCATCCCATCAACAACAACCGGAATCTAATTTCTTCTCCTACCCTCACCCAAGACCACAGTTGCAGAAGATGATATCCCCAACAGGAAACCCCGGAGGACGGCTCAGCCTTGCACCACAAAGCTCTCATGGTGTTAACAATAATGGCGGATATATGGGTACGAGAATCAGTTCCACAGTGGCCGATAGACCCGGAACAAGTAGCCCGTATTTAACTCGCTCTCCCTTTGGACGTGCAAAGATTGCTGGTCCGGGAATGATGTTTTCGAGAGGAGGTACTGAAACTTTGGATGTATTACGGGAGAAGATGGGTTCGAGATTAGGGACGAGTCAAGGAGCAGGGTTAAGATTTGGCATGGATGGTAGTGGAAGCAGAGGATTAGGGACGAGCGGTGGTGGTGGATTGAATGAGCTTTTGACAAGTGGTGAAGGGTTTGTGGAGAGATCCGGGCTGAGACGAGCCGTGCGGAGGGAGTGATGGTTATAGACGGAGGCCATACTAATGTTGAGTAGTACTATTCATGAAAGTAGATATCGCAAGATTATGGCAACTTGATACCCTACGTCGACTGAGTTTCGAAAATTTTCCTTCCGCAATGTGAGCCATCATATGTTGGTTTAACTCAACAGATCATAAAACCCTCTCGGAGACCCAGGCAACATATATTCACCCCTAAATCTAAAAAACCTACACAGACCCGGTGGCTCAAACATAGACCACCATATCGCCTTATCTCATCAACACTCTTTCCCATTTGGCTCCTTGGGCCTCTGACCACGCATCCTCATGTATCCTCCCTGCTGCGACCCTCACCGCGACGTTTTTGGGGAGTCCCTCAACTCCGTACTCCACCAGCAACACCTCCCAAACACACCCCTCTGCCTTTTGGTACTTTATTGGATCAAATCCTGGACATGTGTTGCTTGCGGACCCTGTTCCCGAGCGCGCAATACATATGAATGCCAGTCTACGCTCTCCGAGATCCTGAAAGAGAATGACCTTCGATTCTGTACCAACTTGGGGCTTAGGTATCCCGGTCGAACCTTTCTCTGGATCGGGTTTATGGAAATCAACACCATTTCCAATCATCCCGCACATGTCACCGTCGCGGTCCAGCACCTGCCACATCAGATTTGCTAATGGTGGTGGTTCCTTATGAACTTCCAAACAATCGCAATTGGGGAACTTGAAATGCACATGGTCACGAGCTAGGGAGAAGGATTCCGCCGGCACCACAACAGCAAGGAATTCGAGCGTTCCAGGAGGCTGCTTAGTGACATACGGAGCATTCATGTGCTGAGTGAGACGCGTGGGAAGCGGCGGTAGTGGAGCGAACATCTTTTGAGCACCGTTTCCGTGGAACAGGTCGCGAGTCCCAGTGGCTGTAAAATCGCTACGCACCCATTTAGGAGGCTTTATTACCACTGGTCCCGAGTTCATTTCCGTGTGGATTAGATATGCGTAAATAACCCAGGTTAGCGGCCGTGTCATCCCATCAAGAAGTTGCCAATTGGTACCGTATGAGCCACCATACCGGACGGGTCCTTGCCAGCCCGCCCAAGACCAGGACGGAAAACCTGAACGTCGAACAAGTGGTTGTGTTTCCGCCGGTTGCCACATCAAGGATTCGTCCATATAGGGGCCTGCGAAACCGTAATAGAGCTTAAATTCCGGGCCATATTGATCTTCCAGGACATTGGCGACTCCCATGAACGCATTCAAAGCGTCTGAAGCTTGGCCCAGGTGCCGGGTAGAGTACTCCTGAACCATTTTCGTGTATGTGTTCATGTAGTGGTATGGATCCCGGCGTTGATCCGATGCCCCAACAACATTTCCCCAGGTGGCTGGAATCGTTTTTTCGGTGTATTTCTCCGACGAATACCGTTCGGTGTGTTGACCCTCCTCGTTTACACCAATCCGACACTGGAATAATACTTGGTGCGTCGTGAAAACAAAGATCCGGACGGAGAGATGGCGTTCCTGATAAGTCCATCCGCGCTCAAACCATTTCGGTGCAAGAGACGGTGTCCATTCTAAATCCCAGAGAGTTGGAAGAGGAAGAGCAACCCGTACTCCATTGATCTCCACAACATTCTGTTGGACTGTATGAGGGGACCCTTTATGAGAGCGCGGAATTGGACCTCGAGCGTCGTCGCTGCCAGCAGCCACGATGGTGAAGTGCGCAGCACCATACACGATATTCATGTTTCCAATCTGATCTTTCTTGTCGTCATCAGAATCCTGGATAATGCACACCGCGTCAATCCACAGATATCGCGCTCCCAGACGGCGTGTCGTTTCAATTGCATCCAGAATGGTCCGTGGAAAGTTGACATCCGAAAGTCCGCCTCGCCGTAACCGTTGTTGGTAATTCGCTTGCGTCGTTTCATAATCCTTCGAACCGACCGCCCCCCAAACGTAGCTCAGCGCAACATACTGTCGAATCTT
The DNA here is from genome assembly GCA_004786065.1 of Ascodesmis nigricans. Taxonomy (NCBI): domain Eukaryota; kingdom Fungi; phylum Ascomycota; class Pezizomycetes; order Pezizales; family Ascodesmidaceae; genus Ascodesmis; species Ascodesmis nigricans. The sequence continues at coordinate 145,901 of ML220151.1, read as the reverse complement.
CGGAGAGAACAATGATCTCGACGCCGCTGGAACCAGCCTCATCGCCTCAATATCAATAACCCGTACGCACTTCGGGATCCTGAGCGTATTGTTCTTTATCTCCGCCCCACACGTGTCCCCATGGTAGTCCACACAAATATCCATCCATCTCTTCAACATATATTCATTCGCAACATCACCCTCCACCAACCTCGGATGGAAAATCTCCGAGTCATGCATCCCCTTGCTCACCCCATCCTCTCCCAACACATCCAAGCTACACTTTTCAATAATCCCGGAATCAATCTTCGCCTTCAACGCTTCGGGCGGGAGCGGCTGCGTCATAACCCACAACTTATGATCCAACGCGCACTCCGTTTCCTCAAGATTCGAACACGCATCCCAGTCGAGCTCCATCGTGGATTTCCACCCGGTGGTGATGGTGGTAACGACGAGCCGGCAGAAACGACAGTAAGCGGCTTTTTCGCGGATTTCGGGGTAGAAGCCGAGGATCGCGTATTCGGGCGGGTACGCGGGTCGTCGTAAGAGTTCCCAGAGGTCGAGGCGACGGCACACGGTGCAGAGGGTCTCGTCGAGTGGTGTGTCGTCGGGGAGCCAGAAGGTTTGGGGGACTTCACCGGGTTTGCGGCGGCCGTAGTTTAGGGCGCGGATGGCTTCCATTGTGGAGATCTGGGGGAGACTCGGGGAGAGTGAAGAGACCGTGGAAAGACCAAGTGAATCGTTTGAGGCCACGGTCTGGGGGTTATAGCTAGTGGTGGAAACAATGTTGATGTGAGGGGGAGGCAGCGGTTAACCATAGATGGGTATGTATGGCGTGCATAAGAAACTGACAAATCAGCGATGCAGGTGCGGATTTAGGAACAAGTCGATCGGAAATTGCCAGTGGTTGCCCATAGGAGATAATATCTCATGCGGTATGTACAGGAGCTGAACATATCGGCTGACTGGTGTGAGGATCTTTAGGTATTGGTCCAGTACCATTGCTTGGTGCATCGTCGGGAATGCCAGTAAGGTAAATATCGACGGAACCGGATGAGTAGATACGGTACGGGTACCTATCGACGGATGAACCCTTACTCACTATGGTTGATGGTGTTGAAGCACATCCGATAAGGAACAGTCACGTGATATTGATTGTCAGGTTGTTATCTGCGCATTGCGCATTGCGTCTGCTCCCAACCCAATCGCTATCTCGATACCTCGATCTTCTTCCCTTCCGCCGTCTCAGAACCCGCATCGCTTCTTATCACAACTCACCGGCCTCCTCCTCCTGCTGAGCCCACTCCTCTCCCTTCCCCCCCTATAGATTCGTACGTTTCTGCCGTGATGTGGACTGTGCCGCTACATGAGCTCAGCCACGGCAGCATCCAGACCAGCACGAAGGAGGAGAAAAGCGTCGCGCACAAGGCAGTTCAGGAGAATGAGTTGGTGTTCCTTCCATGTCGGATGAGTTGGTCGATATGGTCAATGAGAGCTTTGTGGTGACGTTGCGATCTCCGGACGACGACGGTTAAGTAACGAGACTGACGTCATGTCACGTAACGGCGTTGATACTGTGATAACCTTAATCAACTTTTAAACTGACACATTTGAAAGAGTAGTACAGGATCATGAGTTTCATATATGCCGGTACCGGTACGTGGGTTTTCTACAACAAGGCCACAACACTGCTCACTCAGTTCACCAGTTTGGCCATAATCCTGGGAGAACAGTTCATCGAAGCGTCAGGCATCAGCACTCAGGACAGAGCATCATGGTACGGATTGCCGTTTTTGGTAGCTACAGCGTTGCGGATTTTACAATTGCGGTCCTGGTGTTCTTAAATCTAGGCCTGCGGCTGATATTGGGCCGTGAAAGAGCTCGCCTTCCGAGATGTCAAACCAACAGTTCTGCGTCTACCGTAGAGTACCACGACAGTGTTGGGTGAGGACACAGCCACGTCGACAGCAACATTGACTACACGGATGCCGCGTGCGGGACTGTTTACGACGCGCTCTAGCTCTCTAGCTGATTTTACTGTCGAGATCACTTGTGGGGTTTGACTTCCGGCTCATGTGGTTGGGGCATAGAAAAGGCGCCTCAATGTTCGGCATGATGTTTTGTGCATGGACGCCACTTTCCATTTTTCCATCTGATAACCATTACTGGTATCACCATCCCAGTACGTACTCTATCTATGGTGAATCAATACCGAATGCACGGGTCCGGTCGATTTTTCCGTCCACGCGTGGAGAGCTCGGTTGGAGATCTTTTTGGCGCATTGTGGCAGTGCCTTGGTTGAGAAATCTAAACCTTGCGCCGTGGTGTTACCAGAAAGATAATCTACCGGAGCCAGCAACGCATCGTTGGCTGTATTTCATTCTCCTCAGGCGCCCTGACTCCAGATTACGTGGGTGTGTCTGCCGCAGATGATCGCACTCGTCCTCAACCATCCTGAACCTCTTGTACCACCATTTGTATCCTGATCATTGACTGGTATGGTAATTGGAGAACCACCTCAAGCTCGAAACTTACAAGCTCGGATGGCTGCGTCGTGTCTGCCTACTTCACCAGCGCCCATTCAATGGTGAATATTCAATGGCGCTACGAAACAAGATCTGCGCCGCATCGAACGGCATAAGTCGTGAATGCGTAACGTGACTAACGGTGTCCAGGACTTCTTTATAAGAACTGTATCTCTACTCCGTCACTTTCTCTCCCACCATCAACATCCCACTCTCCCTCCTTCCACTGCACCATTACAACTTCATTCACCTTTCCAACTCCCGGCGAAAATTTTCAAGCTGTAAACCAGCCGCTCGATCCACATCAACCAACAAAAACCGCACCCAACTTTCGTTAGCTTCCGATAACCCAACAAGACAATATGACCATCATCCAAGCTACCCAGCAGAACCCGGCGAATGCTTCTCTTCCTCACGATCAAGCGGAAAAAGACAACTTCAGTTATTTCCACAAGGAAACGGGTATCGACCATGACGGAAACATCTACCCTGAGGCCATTCGCCATGTTCTCCTGGGGTTCTACACAGTCGCTGCGGAAGAAATGAGCACTTCCAAGCAGAAGGACGAAGAACTTGAAGCGCCCACGCCATCCGTCAAGAGCATCGTTGACAATATCCGAGCATGGCTTGCTCCCCAGGCGGAACCACTTTCCCTCAAAGATTGGATCAACAAAATCTACAACCAGTTTCACGGGGAAGCCACCGAAGACAAAGAAAATGTCGCAAAAGTGGCCGTCTGTGCGGCCTTCCTCCGCGGCAAATCTCGTCTGGCTGCCTCCACCGATGCCAAATCTCTCTCTCGCTCCGCAGTCACAGAGTTTGAAATGGATTTTATCTATGGTGTAATCAAGGCCGCCCTCACATCCAAAAAGACCAAGTACTACACCTGGGGAGTAAAACGTAGCTCCCAGGGCTTCGTTTTCGTTTCCCTGTACACCATGATCGATCACGCACTCCCGCACACACCCATCATGGAGATGTTCAGACTACATGTCTGGCTCCCCGACGGCCATCGCGGTAACTCGCTGCTCAAAGTCCACTCCCACACCGCCCACGGAACAAGCTGGATCCTCACCGGCGAGGGCACGAACCAACTCTGGGAGGTCACACCTACCACGAACTCCGGCCCCAATGTCTACGCACTGTACATCCCCAAGTGGCACCTTACCGTGAAGGCGACCACTCCAACCACCGACGCCGCACCCATCGAGAAGCCAGATGACACCGATGCCGATACTGGCTACAAACACCCATCGGTCCAGAAATCCTCCTCCTTGGTGAAAACCGACCAGCTGGTGGAAATCAAACCAACCTCCACCCACATTCACAACCGCAACGAGAGCTACGCCATCCGCGCCGGCGACTACCACAGCTCCGAGGTCGCAGGAAACCATGTCCATTCCACTCTTTTCTTCTTCGACGCTTTCCCGAGCTGCGTGGATCCTGCTCCGATTGTCGGCCCCACTGATGGAAATATCGATACGGTTGCGAAACGCGAGGCGGATGGGATTACAGTGCAGGATTTGTTCGGGAATGTTAATCGGTGGAGGGAGTTGAATGAGGAGTATGATGCGGAGACGAAGGGGTATAAGAATAGGAAGGGTGCGAGAGAGGTGTTTCCTGGGTGTTAATGATGGACGTTTGTTTTCCTGCACTTTTTTCTCTTTGATCCTGGTGCTGGGGAATAACGGGGTATTGTTGTCTTGTAGTAGCACAGAGTTCGGTGAAATTGTTGTCCGAAATTCTTCGTGCTGAGTGATCTTTTGTGCGTGTTGTGAATGTCGGCGGATGATCAATGAGGCAAGACGAAGGTCTTAGGAAGGATCTATATACAGAGACCAAGGTCGCAATTTAAACGTTTCTGCATTGGAGGGCTTCCCGTGAAGTTTAGAAGTTGTTCCAAATGTTATCCATTGGCTAAGAATCGTCAATCTTATCAGATCCGCTGAAAATTCGCCATCCTATTGGTTCAGCTACACGGAAACCTTCCAAAAAACTACTTCTAAACTTCACGGGAAGACATCCATTCATAAAAATGCTTAATATTTTCTTTTCCTGGCATGACAGTGGCGTTCACTAGTTCGCACTCACTCCAATTCACACGTGTGTTATCACTCGTAACTGCGAAGCTCCTAGAAGTCCTCAGCGCACAGGAGAGGTAATACTGCTGAGCGTATGTGTATCGAGGTAAGCTAGTGTCTCGTCATGGCTTCCATTAAAGGGAGTGAACCCTCAGACCCGAAGCCTACTGCATTGTAGATTATTCTACTTACGCCATGTGATATATCCGTGCCTGAACGTCGTCCTTCAGCATCTCCACCTGTCTCTATCCCTTTCGCCATCTCTATCCCCTCCACCAACTGCGGCTTTCCCCCGACTTTATTGGCAAATTATCGTTTCTTTTTCACGGTTGGTCTTTGTCTGCGAGTCCATCGTCAGATCCTGTCAAACACGTGTAATATTACACCATCTCACCTGGCCTTCTACTTATTCTGCTGCTCTGTCTTCCTCCCCAATAAAATGATAGATACTGAACAGCACATGTACTTGCTGACAGTACTTACACCCGGTCACAAGTATCAGTGCTTCAAAGAGTATACTTCGAGAAAGAATGGACATGGAAGAAGGTATTTATCCAGCGTCGGCCCTTGGCACCCCCTCATAGATCTGATCCGCGACGGTGTAGAACTACTTTGATTTCATCCATTCTCGCACGATATCAACGAGTATCCGCAACTGGCCTCGTTTAATCCAACAAATGTTTAAGTAAGTTAAAATACATACCACTTCCAAACTTTGAGCTTTAACTGGTCGTCTAATGGTGTATCCAGTCACTCTGTACCCGGAGCACGGGTAGAGATCACCGGTTTGTCATATTCGCCTCCTCCGCCATCCGTGACCATGCTCAAAAGGCTGGAAACTCTGACTTCACTCCAGAATACACCTTGGATGCGCGGTATGGCGAAGATTACGTAAGCTCAAGCCGACGTACTGCACATTTAGATGTCCTTGGCTGATGTTTGTAGTCTTTGCCTCCAGACAACTGCCTCCAAACAACTGCCATTGCAGCGGCGTTGTAGAGCTGGGGGTTAACCCACGCATCCGCGGAACAGACTACAAGAAGACGATGGAAGATACCGGCTATGTAACACTCTCTTTTCTTTAGTTTCTTTCATACCTGCTGTGTCGTATGATTGAGATGTGTATCTTCACCGAGCCCACTGGGCCTGGTCTCACGTTATCCGAACGATTACAATCATGCTCATATACTAATTCACCGCCCCACCAGCGCCATTATCACAAGCTACTAACAAGACCAATCCCTGTGATCCCCACAACCCCACACTTTACATCGGTAAGCGACACCCCGCCCTCGGTCCCATAAATTGGCCCCAATTCTCGAATGTCCATGGCATCATAACATCCCATTCACCCTAGTACCTTCCCTCTTCCTCCCCCCATCGCCTCACCTCACCTCGGGACCCCTTCCGCCCTCGGACTTTATCCGAGCCGGCACCTCTTCCGCCCATCTTCCCACTACATTATAGATATCTCACCAACTCCACCCTTGAACTCCAGCACATTCTTCACACCCACATAGAGTACGTACCGACACGATGAACGCCCTCACCACCACCATCCTCAATCCACTCTTCACCCTCCCCGTCCTAATCGGCCTCCACCGGCACCCCGACCTATACCAATCCGCGCTCACCCGCCTCCCCGCCTCCATCGCTTCGCACCCCCGCCTCGCCCCAGCAGCCCTCAAATCCGCGGCCGCCGTCGCCCTCGGTCTCGGCCTCGTCCGCGTCGCCAACGCGTATCTTTCCCGGCGCGCACTAAACTGCGGGGTATTGAAAGACACCTGGAACTGGGAGAAAGAGATCGTAGTAGTCACCGGGGGGAGCGGGGGGATTGGGGATCTGCTGGTGAGGAAGTTTGCGGCTCGGGGGATTACAGTGATTTCGTTGGATATTGTTGAGCCTAAGGAGGAGCTGCGTATGTTGTCCTTCTCGGCGTGAGAAAGAGACTATAGTAGAGTAGAGTACTAGTACTGATCACAACGATATACAGCACCCAACGCATTCTTCTACCGCACCGACCTCACCTCCTCCACCTCCCTCTCCACCACCGCGGCCCTCATCCGCACCAACCACGGCTCACCCACAATCCTCATCAACAATGCCGGCATCGCGACCTGGTCCACCATCCTCTCCACCACGGAATCCGACATCCGCCGCACCTTTGACGTCAACACCATCTCGTACTTCCTGACGATCAAAGAATTCCTCCCTGACATGGTGAAAAACAACCACGGGCACATCGTAACCCTCGCCAGCATCGCCAGCTACGTCACAATCGCACAAAACGTCGACTACTCTGCGAGTAAAGCCGCCGTGATGGCGCTGCATGAGGGGTTGAAGCAGGAGCTGAAGCACCGCTACAACGCGCCGCGGGTGAGGACGACCGCGATACACCCGATTTTCATCGCCACGCCGCTCGTGAATAAAATTTCGTCCAACAACACGCAGTCGTTTTATCCGGATCTGCTGCAGCCTGAGGATGTCGCGTCACGCGTTTTTAACCAGGTCATGAAGGGTGAGAGTGCGAATATCGTCATACCGGAGAAGTTGCAGATTTCGAGGTTGCTGAGGGCGCTGCCGTGGTGGGTTCAGGAGTTGATTAGAGATCGGCAGAAGGGGGTGGCGGTGGATAGATAGATGGGTGGTGTGCGGAGCGAGGTGGGGTGGGATGGGGAATGGGGGATAAGGAATTGGGTGTAGATAGTTTGGCTGGCCACGGACGATACCTTCTGATAATGGATGGATGGATGCACATATTGTAAACATGGGACGAGTAAGCGATACCGGACACCCCAGTGGGGCCTGGGTTTGGGTGTATAATAGCTTGTGATTTCAAGTTCAGGTCGATGCCAGTGTTCGTTTTTTTGACAATCAACTCATTCCATTCACGTGGGTATCAAGTACTCGGACTCGAGTCCATATTGGGATCTAACAGTCTTCAAGCCATGGAACATCTCGTATGGCATTTAACTTGAACTTGAATCAGTGCTGGAAACTACAGAACGCGAATACAGTATAACTAGGGTAACGTGAACACAAACACAGAAACACGATTCGACAGAAGGACGAGCTGACAGACTGAACAACAACAAAAAAAACTCATCAAAAATCATCAGCGTGAATCATGGTATCCCCTCCCACTCCTCCCGACCACCACGCCTCATGTATACAACGTCTCCGTAATCGCATTCAGCCCCAACCCCTCCTTCGCAATATCCTCCTCTACCAAAAACCCCAACGGCATCTCGACCAGCGTCCCCCTGACACTCGCCAGTATCTCCTTCACCTCCCTCACTCCCCTCTCCCCCTCCGAAAACTCACTCTTCACCACATGGCCCCACTTGACGGGCGGCTCCTTCTCCTCCTTCTCCTCCTTCTCATTTTTCGGCAACGAGGTCTTGGAGTTTTTATCCGGTTTTGGGACAGCAAAGTGTTTGCTCCAGTACTCATCATACTGCTTCCAGTTCCTTACGAGGTCTGTCGGGACCGCGTGGAAGACGCGTTCAAACGCCTGTGTGTTCACGCGCGCGATGGTGGTCCAGTAGTTCCAGAACTCGTCGGAGAGTGGGTCTTGGACGAGGCGGTCTTCGGGGGAATCGAAATCGTAGATATTCGGTTCTGGGATGGGGAGCATGTTCGCATCGACTGTGTCGAATCCCTGAGCGGGAATCAAGCCCAGGTGTTTCCTGAAAATATGTCTCCTGAGTGTTCCCGCGAAATGTGACGCCGTGAAGGGTTTGCCCGCCATGTAGGATGGCAGCGGGGTAGGGTCTTCAATGATGCATGCGATCTCTGAATCGTGGTCGCCGAGCTGGGAGCGGTCGTTGAGGTTCGCGGAACCGCAGATCACGATGCGGTCGTCGGCGATGAGGAGTTTCGAGTGCACATAGAGCTCTTCGGAGACGAAGGCGTCGAGTTCTGCTTCCGGGGGGCCGTGCCAGGGGATGGACCGGATGTCGGGGCCGCCGAGCATGTAGCAACGGGAGACGGAGTCCCATTCGCCTTGTTTTGCAGGCTGGGTGTGTTGCTGATAACGTGCGTACTCATCGCCGCGAGCACCGGGGGGGTAGCCGTAGGTAGAGCCGACTTGGTCGTCGTGGGCGCGGGCGGCGGAATCGTAGGAGACCCCAGAGGCGGATTGCGTAGCCGGGATGCTGGCGGTGTTGATGCGGTCGTAGTTGCGGAGGTTGAAGAAGCGGATGTAGTGGGTGGGATCGATTCCGGCTTTCCGCAGCTGCTCCATGATCGAGAAGCCGCGGTCGTTGTGGATGGAGCGGTACTGGAATTCCATGATTGCGCGGGTTCCCAGGGCGGCGTCGGCTTGGAGGTCGCCCGCGAAGCCAGGCACCGCCGGGATGATGACGATGATGCGGAATTGTTCGCGGTTTTGGTGTGCGCGGATGATGCGGTCTACAATAGCACGACCAATCATGTTGAGGATCGGACGTTGCTTGGGATCCGTCGCCGTAATGAAGAATTGGTTCTCCATGTAGACAAAGTGTTTCGCGGCAGAGATAATCTCGATATACGCGTTGGCGATGGAGTGTTCAGTTCCTGATACTCCGTGTGACCATTTCGAGCATGACCGCGCAATCTGGAGACGCACGCCTTGTGGCTCCTCAGGCTGCGTACCATAGTCCTCGGACTCATACCCCGCGTAGTGTTCCTCCCCGTGATGAACAGCATGCTTCACCTTCTCTTTCAAATGGCCCTTGAGCTGACGCCGGTGGAATCCATGGCCGCCCTCAAGATGGGAGCTATCCATCGGGGCGTAACGCCGCTGTTTCCGGGCATCGTACTTGAACTCATAGATAAAGTTCCAGCGCTCGATAAAGTGGCGCTCGAGATCGTGAACAGTAGGACCGGTAAGTGCAATCTCGACGTCAGTCCATCCCATGCGACTCAGCTCGGTGCGGGAGACGAGGTTCTCTTCGAATTTCGGGACGTTGTGGAAATCCATGAAACGAGCATTATTGTAGTCTTGGCCAGGGAAGATGATGGCATTGAGGTCGTGAGGATGCGCATCGGCAATGGGATGATCATTCGTGTCGTACTATACCTGTCAGCACCCCGTCTCCGAATCAATCAAAGAGGTCTCACCCGTCCAAAGCACAAATCAAGACCACCCATAAATGCAATCTCGCTATCAATCAAACACAACTTCTCATGATGGGCAAAGTACAACGTCACATCATCCTTGAGCCCATAAAGCCTATCATCTCGTCAGCCCCATTTTTCACGCTGGTTCTTCATCTGGTACCTACCCCTTCAATCCATCACCAAACCTATACGTCCCGGACTTCATCTTATTAAATGTATCCCTGATAACATTATCCCTATCAGGCAAATGATCTGGGTGTCTGAACACACAAATATTCTGATGCAAATCCTCCAAATGATGTTTCGTATGAGCCGACGACACTATTTCCCCCACCCTATCATCAGCACTCCCTTCCATCGCCATTATCCACGACTCCCGGGGTCAACTTACACGTCAGCGCCTGCGTCACCTCCTTATACACGATAATATTAATCCTCACGCCCCTCGCGGCGGCCGCCTGCAACAACCGATCCAACCGATACCTCTCATTCAGCTTTGGCGGACGGCGCATATACACCTCCGGACTCAACCACCAATCGAGGATATAAATAGATTTCTTCGCATTCTCGATCGCCACGGATACCGCGTACATGTAGTCCTTTCCATCGACATACCACTTGACACGATTCCCGCCTCGGACAGGCGCAAAACTGTCGAACCTGTGCCCTGTGATCGGGCCGGCGTCGGCGGTCGTCCCAGGCGCGCCAGTTGGTGTGTGTGTGTAGCTGCTTGTCGCGGGGAAGAGGTTCCGCGCGTACGAGTGCAGCGCCGAGTTGAGACCTGATGCGAAGGTTTCTAGAACTCCACCAGAGGCAAGAGGTTTCGAGGGCGCCGTAGCACCTTGGAAGGTGATTTTCTCCCCAGAGGGAGTAGTCGCCTGCGCGGCGGCGTGGTGCTGGGGATGGTACCCTGTTGAGGTCGCGCCGGCGGTGGCATACGATGGTGGGGGAACGTAACCGGTTGCGCCGTAGTGTTTCTGGTCCTGTTGCGGAGAGATCGGGGTTTGCGGTGGAGGAGGAGATTGATATCCATACTGCGGCGCCGTGGATTGCTGCGGTGTCTGTGGTGGAGGCGGCGATTGATACCCACTATACCCTGAAGCCGGCGGCCCATACTGTTGCTGATGCTGCTGCTGTTGATGCTGATATTGCTGTGGCTGCTGCTGCCCCGCCGGTGGTTGATAATACCCATGCGCCGGACTCTGCGGTGGCGCCGGATACCCATGGGGCGACGAGGGCAACTGACTCGGATACGGAGGCTGCGCGCCAGCAGGCGAATACGGCTGATACTGCGCACTTCCATAACTCTGCTGTCTCGTGAGATCATACCCGGCGTTGGGGTTATATCCCGGATACTGCTGCTGGCCTGCATACTGTTGCTGCTGATGCTGCTGCGGTGGGGGAGGAGGGGGCGGTTGATACTGCTGCTGCTGGTGGTGTTGATTCGGCGGTGAATACCCTCCCCACTGTTGTTGAGGCGGCGGCGCGGGATATCCATGCTGCTGCGGATTCTGATACTGCGGATACTGCTGCTGCCCATGTCCATGACCATACTGCCCATACTGCTGCTGTGGTTGCTGCTGTCCCTGCTCCCTCCTCTTCCTCTCCTCCTTCTCCCTCCTCCTCCTCTCCTTCCTCTCCCTCCTCTCGCTCTCGTCCTCACTCCCCTCCTTCCTCGACCGCGACTTCGATCTATGGTGTTGCCTCCTCCTCTCATCACCCGAGTCCGAGTCCGAATCCGAGTTGTCGTGGCGGCGGCGCGATGTGCTGCGGTGTTTGCCCATCGTTGGTGATGGTGATCAGTGGAGCCTGGTGGTGGGTGTTGTTGCAGAATCGGTTGTGATTGGTGGGATGAGATGAGATGATGAGGCGGGGATCGTAAAGGAGGAGGCGGGATCAGAATTGGGTATCAGGGTCGAATGAGGTACCAAGAAGGGGCGGGGTAACGGTTGGCGGGGTTGGTGAGGGGAGTTGCGAGCTTTGGGGTTCGGTAAACGCGCGTTCCGGGGCTGGGCTGATGGTGCCTGGTCGGTGGTGGCCGGTGAGGCATGGGATATCACTCGGGAGGAGAGGTATGAGACATGGGATTGCACTCGGGAGGAGGAAGTTTGTGGTGCGAGGACAAGTTGAAGAAAATGGGCAGTCAGGGGGAAATAAATGGGCTATAAATCAATTACGTTGCAAGTTCATTAATCAACATTTCCCTCATGCACCGCAATCATGTGTACCATCCTCATCAGCCTTCAACAATAACAAAACCCAACTCCGATCTCAAACCCATGAAACCATCCCAACTCCCTCCCACCCAACCTAATTCTTAACCTCCACCTCCCTCTCCGCCCCGGCCCTAAACCTCATCCTCACAGCCCCATAACTCTTCCCATCCACCACCAACTCAAACACTAACACCTCACTCTCCATCCTCATCCTCAAATCATACTGCACAACCCACCACTCACTCCCGCTCGCCCTCTTGGTCTGCCATCTACTCTTCGGCACCCCCGAGAGATCGCTCTCCAGCTGGCAAACCGTATACACCTCACCCGGGTTCCTCCACTTGAAATCTGGGGCGCTAGTATCACATGCCAGGAGGTCCGTTTTAAACACCCACGTCTCCCGCATTGTGTTCGGCTCACCTGTGTCGGTCTTCGTCTTGATTTTCCGGTAGAAGGGAAAGGAAATTGACATAGTGTCCGAGATCGTGTCGTTTTTTTTCACATACCACGTCATGTAGCCTGGAACCAGGAAGTCTTCTTCGGCGGTCGACCAGAACTTCTTGAGCGAGCAGGCGACGTCGTGCGTCGACGAGTTGAAGAAGTCGTTGGCGGAGCAGCCGTACCAGCGCCGCACACGGTGCGTCGAGACGATGGAGCCGTCCAGCCCACGGAGGAGCGCACCTCGAGCGATCGCGGTGTGCGCGTTGGTCGGTTGAAGGACTTCGACGGAGAGGTTGGAGGCCAGGAGGCGCGTGCGGAGGTAGGCGGAGGAGCCGAAGCCGCCGACGAGGAGAACGGCGGTGACGCGCTGGTTTTGAGAGCGGACGGAGGTGATTTGGGTTCGTGTCAGGGCGATGCAGCGGTCGATGATCGGGTCGAAGATGGCTTGCACGTCGGAGCTATTGGGAGGTTAGAGAACTTATACATTAGGGGGTCGTGATGGTAAAGTGATTGAGGGGTCAAATACTTACGCTTTCATGACGTGAAACCCACTCTCGACTCCCATTTTCTCGTCATCCGCAACCCCAGGAACACTGACTTCAAACTCCGTCTGTGTTGTCCCACCAAACCGGTTCTTGACATCGGTAATCCACGAGTTCATCATGTGCATTCTGGAGCGCGCGCTCATCTTGTCAATCACTGCATCCCCCAGCTTCCCACGGATATACTTCTCGAACCCCTGGTCCAGAAACACGGAACCACAGAGGTCGCCAGTCCCCGCCACACACTCATCGATGGTAAGTGGGTTGAGGGTTCGAATTTTATACGTAATCAGATCAACCGTCCCACCACCACAATCCAAGATCACAAACGAATCACCGATCTACCAATTCATCTCATCAGCAATCTTTACTCCACCAAGAGGAAGAAACACATACCTGCAATCCCTGCGGCGGCATCGTTGCCAGCGTATAAACCGCGCCCGCCTCCGGCTCCGAAACAAAATGAAAATCCTCCCTATGCCTCCCAAAGCCCGCATTCTCGGCGGCCTCAATCATCAAATTCTTCGCCATATCGCTCCAGATTGCCGGGATCGTCAACACCCACAGCATCTTACTCTGGCGGATAAACTCCTGGCCCAGGATTGTCGACGAGATCGCGTCGATTGTCGTGTCGCGGATGCTTTTCAGGAAGTGAGTTACTACTGTTACGGGTGCCACCCCGAGCGCGGTCAACATGTCGGCGGTGTCGTCGGCGGGAGTGCGTTGTTTGGTTGTGCTTTTGTAGTTGAACGGGACTTTGGAGCTGCCGCCGGTACGCAAGTGACGGAAGGGGTTGTGCGGGTTTGAGGGTGAGGAGGAAGAGGTTGTGGTGGTTGCGGTGCCCTCATCGATCACTTTTTCTTGGAGGAGGAGCTTGAACCATTTCAGCGGCGCCACTGCTTGTCGGGCAGTGGGCTTGATCTGGTAGCCCCAGATGTAGGACGATGTGGAGGCGTTGGTGTATTGGAGCTCTGTGGGGACTTGGTCGGCGCTTTGGCCCGGCCATTGTTGGACGGCCTGGGGAGGCATGTCGGGGCAGGAGGAGTGCGTCCATATTACTGACGAGAAGGTCTGTGGTCATGATAATTTAGATCAGGATTTGGTGAGAGGAGTGGGAGGGGACGTACGGTGCCAAAGTCGACGCCGATAACAAAGGTTGGCTCTTTTTTCTCAGTACTGGAACCCCCGACTGTATTCTTCGCCGCCTCTGTATACGCGGGTGGAGAGTCTGGATAAGACATGTCGCCGTAAAGTATTCCGATGCTGGGAATAGTCTTGCTAAGTAGTGTGGTGGTGTGAGTGAACAGAAAAGACGTTCATCAATACCGGTCGTATCCTCTTGTATGTAAGCTTCTCCAGACACTGTTTATGACGACTGTCAGCTCAAGATGTCTCCAACCTGTTGCCAGCAGAATGATGGAACGACGAAACACACCTCCTCCATTACCAGCTCCGCCTTAAGTTTCATTCAATTCCCGCCGCATCCGTCAGTTACTGCTGCTGCGCGTCAAGCAATCAACAACATGCATTCATCCAGTCAGCCCCTCCTTCATATTCCGCCTGTCATGGTAGCTCTCTGGCGGGGCAGGGCTCACAGGCAATACACCTGTCGTGTTACGATAGAGTCCTCCATACACACACCGAGGCTGAGCTGATCCGACATTCACGATAACAGCGTTGGTTGAAGCTTCCCCGCTCAAAGATGGGCTGTCAGTGCATCCATCCATCCAAACACAGCCCGCCTCGTATCGCCACGCGTAGGATCCCAGCCGCTGTGGTAGCTCTGATGACTCCGCAAGTACCACTGGTTCCTGTCTGTGTTACTGTGCTCCCAGCCCTTCGCCGCGCCCCGTCAGGCGCACTCCAGACCGATTCGTATCGACATCCAGTATACTCGAAACCCACCAATACCAGTCCCTCTTACAGCCACGCATTGCATTGGTCGATCTATGTACTCGCAAGCCAGCCTATCGTACTGCGCATGTTTTTGCGGCTGTGCTCGCTTGCTGGGTAGCACACGGAGAAGGGAAGGGGAGGGATTTGTGGTGGGGGTGATGTAATGTGGTGCGACATCATTGATGGAGTTGGAGCTGGTTGGGTTGAGGATCGAAGTGGTTCGGCGTTGGAGGTGGAATGAACAGGGCGGTGAGGGGATGTTGCTGCAGGAGATGAAGTCTGGAGCATAGGAGGAGGAGGATTAGATGAATAGAGTAGCCAAGTGCTACTATACTGAAGCGTGAGGAGCTCAGAAGGATGGATGTCACCATCCCCGGCCCAGGATCACATGATATCCCAGCTACATTACATCATCGACTCTTCAAACCACCCTCCATCTGCTGTATCTACAGCTCACAAACCCATCCAAGCCTCAACCCTGTCAACCCTCGCAAAACTCTCGTCCTTTAGCCTCAGCCTCAACCAACCTCAACACTAGATCACAACCTGTACCGTGACTCCTTTAAAACCAGCGCCGGGATGATCAAAGTGCGCCTACAGCTGGATTATGATCGGCCAGGCCAGCTCGCCTAACTAACTCCGAGTCGCTTGGATCGCGACTAGTTCGATGGACAGCGAGCTATGTATGCCGAAAGGGAGGCGTTGGAATGGCGTGGTAGTGGATGGCAGGTGCTGAGCCTTGTGAGATTGCTATCGAACTACGGGTGCTGTGGAGGATAGTCTAGTGGTGCGTAGATGGATGGATGGATTCGGAGATGGAAGATGAAGATAAAGCTTTGAAACGGTGTATTCATCTCGATGATCGCGATCATTATTCACTGTCTATCTAGCTAATGCTAGCTAGTACTATACTTCCATCACCAATTCCGTGTTTGTTCTCTCAAACAACTACCCTAACCTGTCCCCGTACCCAAGTCCAGAACTATGCACCTGCAGCGCGCAAAACATCCTCATCAAACCTGACTGTACACGTCGAATAAACATTCCCCTGAAACTGCAGCTCAAACTTCAACACCTCTCCATCGAGGGTCATCCTTAGAGAATACGGAATCTGTTCCCCCTCCAACATCAGCATCGTTGTCTCCAAAATCTCTCACTCCTCTTCAGCTCCATCAACTCTTAGATCGCCGGTTACATACCTTATAATACTGATGCCCACTCTTCCCCATGGCCTTCTCCAGCTGATGCATCGGAATCTTACTTAAATCCGTCTCGAGCACTCCCACCGGAACGACCCTCTCCGTCTGCATCCACCTAAACTCCGGTGGCTCCTCCGAATCCTCCCTCGGTTCCCACGCATACAGCACATCCCTCACCTTAAATCTCGAATACGCTGTCACGGGATTCGGCGCATTCACCAAAAAGTTCCGAAAGAACGGCATGGTGATAATACCTCCCTCCTCGAGCCCAATCCCGCCGTTTCCGGACGAGAGGATATCGCCTTTCTTCACGTACCAGAACATTTTCTCGGGGACTTCGTAATGGCTTTGTGTTTTGGAGTACTGCTTGCGTTGCGATGCTTCGGCGCCCATCGAGGGCTGAAAGTTGGTGAAGGCAGCAGTCCCGTAGAAGCGGCGTGCCCGGCGTTGGAGCACGATGGAGCCGTCGAGGCCGCGGAGAACAGCACCGCGCGCGACCGCGGTTTGGGAGGTGGCGCCGGGGGTGAGGATTTGGAGGGCGGGGAAGGAGGTTTGGAGGGTGGATTTGAGGTAGGGGGAGGAGCCGAAGCCGCCGACGAGGACGACGGCCTGTGTGACTGAGTTAGTATATAAACCAATGTAACTTTTCCCAGTATAGGGCAACGAAGGGAAAAAGAGAGAGAGTGGAGGGTATGAGTACCTTTACTTTATCACCCCCCTTTTCCACATCCGCCACCTGTTGTTTAACCAGCCCCACCGCCTTCTCCACCACGGGATCAAAAATCTTCCTCATCTCCCCCACCGCCATATAATGAAACCCACCATCGACATTCCTCTCCTCATCATCCGGCGCCCCCGGCACCGCAATCCCAACTTCATGATCCTCCTCATACGTCTCACTCCCAAACTTAAACTTCTCCTCCAACCAGCTCCGCATCATCGTCTTCCTCGTCTTCGGCTTCAACTGGTTGAACCACCTCTGCCCCATCACCGCTGTGATGTATTCCCGAAACCCTTCATCCAGGAATACGGAACCACACATTTCACCGCTGCCCGCGACAATCTCGTCGACCTTGAGCGGGTTCAGGCTTTTGATGCGGTACGCGATGAGATCGAAGGTGCCGCCGCCGGCGTCGCAGATGATGACAGTCTCGCCGACACTCAGCGCGGTCTCATTCTGCTTCAGTGTGTAGACAGCAGCGGCCTCGGGCTCGCTGATGAGGGAGAATGTTTCCTCGTGTTGGCCGAAGCCCGCAGATGTCGCGGCTTGAATCATGAGGTGTTTGGCGGCATCTGACCAAATTGCGGGGACCGTGAGGATGTAGTTGAAGTGCGTGTTGGCGTGTGTGAAGGTTGGCCAGGTGGTGCTGACTTCCGTGTGGATCACTGTGTGGAGTTGTTGTAGGAAGGTGGTTGTTGCCTGGAGGGGCGTGAGGTCGAGGAAGCTGAGGGTGCTGAGA
This sequence comes from Ascodesmis nigricans, assembly GCA_004786065.1. Taxonomy (NCBI): domain Eukaryota; kingdom Fungi; phylum Ascomycota; class Pezizomycetes; order Pezizales; family Ascodesmidaceae; genus Ascodesmis; species Ascodesmis nigricans. The sequence goes on along the minus strand of ML220151.1, from coordinate 128,459 downwards.
GTGTGTGCGAGGATTCGGGAGGCAATGTGGGATGTGCTGGTGTCGTAAACAACAGGAAGTCGGGGCATCGGGGGTTCTGATGGTGGTGGAGTGGACGGGGGTATAATCTCGTCGTGATGGGGTCTGATGTCGTCTTGAGGAGTGGATGATGTTGGTGTTGAAGATGATTTTGCAGCCACCGTAGTTGTAGTTGTGGTCGATGGTTTTCTTTTTTTTGGAAGCGGTACTGGTTCATAAACTGGGCCCCAAAGCATTGCCGTCGCGGGAAGTCTATTCCCTGGTGTATATCCTAAATTCATGTCAGTTTAAATCCTCAATTCGCCGGATTCCAGACAGCCATACCCATACTCTCCGACACCTTCTTCGCGCCTTTGACAAACCGCCCAACCATCCCTGAAATTCTCCTTGTCTTCGTCGAGCTCGCCGTCTCACTGATACTGGTCTTCCCACTGATACTAGCTCTTCCACTGATGCTGGTTCTCCCACTGATACTCGCCACCTCCACCTGCTCCACCACCTCCGGCACCTCCACCTGCGGTTTCTGCACCCCGACAAACATCCTCGCCAACGCCTCCTTCTTCCCCGGCACCTCTTTCTCAACCTTCCCCCCCCCATTCTCACCCCCCTCCTCCTGCTGCTGCGGCTGACTCTGAAGCAGCAGCTTAAACCATCTTAACCCATCAATCTCACCATTCGGGGCATCCTCCACCTCATACCCAAATCGCGGGGTTGCGCCCTCGTAGAGCAGTTCGGTCGGTACTACATCGGCGCGAGGGCCAGAACGCGAGCCGCCTGGCCAGCCGCGGACGAGGTGTTCAATCGTCGGCTGTGAGGAGTGGACGACACAGACGGAGGTGAAGGTTGTGCTGTCGGAATGAGAGTCATGTCAGCAGGCGTTCATACACCAAAACATTGGAGACTGGAGAAATGAGAACGAGGGGGATGTGGGTATGTACCCAAAGTCGATACCGACTACGAGCCGCGGACGAGTGTCGCGCTTCGGTGCGCTCATCATTTTTACCATCGTCGTTGTTCCAAGGTTGCGATGAAGGTCGTTAAGCCGTCAGATTACTGGAAGATGCTCATACAAATGCTCCCGGTGTTGGTCGTTTACCTCTCCAGCTCGGGGAGCGATGGTATCATGGGTTCAAGTCGCTCTCAAAGATGCTGCTTTGAAGCCTCAAGCCTCAAGCCACCTGGACGGGGGAACGTCGCGGCGTGGGCTGTGCCTATGCTGGTGTGAGTTATCCGATCTCCATCAAAGTCGTCTCACAGGACTCAAATGCGCAGTACAGCGGTAGAATGCGGGATGATGTCCCGACCAGTCGAGTCAGCATGTCTCAAGTATGTACGAGTAGGCTCAATCGATATCTCTCCGTCTCCCCATGTTGTACAAAGCTGAGTTCAAGTGATTGGCAACCCTGGGTCCGGATGCCTACATAATCCGCGAATCAACCTTGCAGCCCCAACCATGACACCAATCTTCTGGTTCCACGAACTCTCATCCATTCAATATTCCATGCCATGCAATGCAATGGAAATTGTAGCTCCGCCCCACGCACCGTATTCCGCCCACGTAACCACATTCCCATGGCATGTGCACTGCCCCGCAATGCTACGACGAGGCGTATCCATCATCATCATCGCATTCTATCAAACGACATTCCACCCCGCATTTCTAGTTCAGCTTGCGAGAGAAGCTTCGCGTGCTCGGTTGAGAGCTTGAGAAAACAACTTGCCCTACACCGATCTCTGGACCAAGCACATTATAGAGCTCTCTGTTTCTTGGACAGACAATAATAACGACGAGAAGATGGATCCGCATATCGAAGGTATGTAAAGTCTGAATATGAAGAAATGAGAAGGCCAAAGGGATGGATGATAACGGAGCCACAACAGGAGCACCGCAACCGCCGGAATACCGTCTCCATGACGAATCTGACGAGGAGACCGGGAAATCAGGCGAAGGAAGTTCGGTATGCTTTTGTTTCCCCTCACAGCCATTTCTCTCTCTCTATCGCCCCCTTTCTCTCTCCCTATCCCCAGAAGAGAACTAATGATACACCAGCAACGCCCTCGTTCTCCACTGATCCAAGAGCACTATGCGCCAGCACTGTCCGCCCAACCCGGAGTTACCAATCCACCACACTGGACGCCTTATCCAGGCCATACTGCCCCTCCGCCATCACTGAAGACCGAAAGCGACAACTTCTACCACCCCGCCCAGAATGCGGCGGTATTCAATCAAATCATCGAGCCGCGGGTACAAGGGAACGTTGAGGAGCAGCGACAACCAGCGCATCAGCATCAGCAGCCTGACCTCCAACACCGTCAGCATCGGGAAGAACGTGAGCACCGGGAACAGCAACCCACGAACCGTAGCGGGAAACAAAAAGACACTTCAACCTCATCCAGCGGATCCAGCGGCCGGGGACTGGGATCTCTCCTTTTTGGGAGCTCTTCAGGCTCTCGAACCGAGCGCTCTACTCAGCCACACCCATCCTCCACCACCTCTCGTTCCCACCGCGAACGAGAGAGAGAGAGAGAACGAGACCGCCCAATACGAGATCCCGGGCGCGAACTCACCGCGCCCGACGAGCTCCGCGCCTACATCACGCACCTGGAGCAACGGGTTCAAAGACGCGACTATGAGAATCACCATCTCCTCCGCGAACTTCACGGGAGCAAGCAAGAGCAGCATAACACGAAAAAGGAGCTGCATTTCCTCCAGCAACATTTCTCGCAGCTGTCAGATACCCATGAAACCCGTGTTTCCTCGCTCCGTGATTCTGTTCGCACCGCCGAGAAGAAGTTTGAGGATTTGTTGTCCACACATGCGTCCACGGTGATTGGGATGGGCACCGGGCTCGAAAGTATCAGCGATGATACGTTTGAGAAGAAGATTGCGGCATTGCAGACCGCGGTGAGAGAGCTGTGTCGGAGGCCCAGTGTGGGACGGAAGGTAGATTGGGACGCGGAGGTGTTTCAGGGGGAGAACTGGAGGGGACGCGTGAAGGAGGGGAGAAAGGCGTTTGACGAGCAGAAAGGAGAATGCTGGTTTAAGCCGAATCATGCGATGCAGGCGGTGACGTGGATTTATCTGGAGGAAAAGGTGTTTAAACGGTGGTACCCGGAGATTGGGGAGGAGGAGGAAAGGGTGTGTAGGTGGATGGAGCAGCATGTGAGGAATGGTGGTAAGTTGACATCCCGTCCCTGAGTAGCTGAAGCTCGTGTCTTCCTACCACCTCCTGGGGAAGATTTGTTACCTCTCGCATCATGGCCAGTGGTCGTCGTTGGCTTCAACTAACTCCGCTTCTCATAGACAAATCTGAGCACCAACAAAAAGCCGCCCAGTGGCTCGCCCTCACCCGCTCCCGTCTCTTTACCGACAACTCTCTCGCGCCCACAGCCCTCCTCCTATACACCCACCTCGACGCGCTCCACGCCCTCTATACTAGCATCTTCCCAGCGTCCCCTCCCTCAATTTCCGCCATCAGACAGAAGCTCACCGAAGTTCTAACCTTCGCGATCAAGCTGGTGTGCGAGATGCGGTGCCAGCGCGGAGAGTATGTACTTGATGACGAGCTCCGGCCAATCGATCGGTATGAGGCGAAGCGGATGACGGAGGCGACCATGAAAGAGGGAGTGTTCGAGCTCGAGGGGCGCGCGGAAGTGGAGTTGGTGATTGCGAGGCGGTGGGAGAGGAGGGGTAATGGGGAGAAGGTGGCGTTGGGGAAGGGGTTGGTGTTGGTGAGTTTGCCGGATGGGGAGGCGGATGGGGGGGAGGAGGAATAACGTGGAGTCTCATAGTCGTGATTGGTTAGTGTTGATATCGTTAGTTATAAATCCGCTGGTTGAATTTGACCTCGTTGTCGTTGCCTGAGTCGTTGGGTTTGTGGGATATGAGCGTCCATAGAGTGCTTGTGAAGCTGTACTAGTACTTGTGCTTCCGGGGTGTCAGCGTCCGATCCCTACCAATTATCTAATATGGATCGGATTGGATCGGAGTTCATGGGGTGTCACTGGCGTGCTTATCGCTCAGAAGTATCCCCAGTGTTGTTACCAGTGCTTGATCAATGTCCTGCTCATGACTGCGCTCACCGCTACTGTCCAATAGTTGTGTTGATGCGACCCATCTTGTTGAATATCATGTCCTGGTGAAGAACTTTGACAGCATGTGAGTGAACACGTTTGAATGGGATATTGTAAACTCAACACACTCAAGAACCAACCGCAAAATCATAGTTGATAGTATTATCATCTTTCCTTTTGAGGTCAACAATCTTTGTATTCCATGATCCACCCTATATTCCCATCCACCGCCCGCAACACTCTAGCTCACTCAACCCAAACGATTACAATCTCGGCGGCCCGAAACACTTTGCATAGTTATTTCCTATCATATCCTCCGCACCGATATCACGCCCACAACCTCCACCTCCTCTAATACATTATCTCCACCTCCTCCCCCATCAAACAACCTAAAACCCCGTCCTCCCCACCACAACCAAATTCAACCACCCCGCCAGCCTCACCGCGCCCTTCACCAACCCCCTCTCCACGACCCTCCTCGCCTCCCTCTCATACTCCCCACCTCCCAACTCCCTCCCCTGCAGCCTCTCCGGGTGCACCGTAATCACACCCGCACAAACCTCCCAATTCCCGTCCTGAGCCCACGCGGCGGCCGCCTTCTCCATCCCCCTTGTCGTCCTGATGGCGTGTTTCGTGTGGTGCCGCAGCCAGCGCTTGATGGTCGGCTTGTACTGGCCAACGGTGAGAAGCGGCGCGAGATGGTTGGCCAGCGTGAGCGAGTGCGTGGACGTGATGGTCGCGTTGCTGGGGAGCGAGAGCAGCGTGTGGGGGATTGAGGTGTCCCAGGCGGCGTGGAGGTTGGTCGCGTAGCCGTTGAAGGTGATGGTGATGTTGTTGCCGCCGGCGCCGTAGGCTTCGGTGTGGAGCGGTTGCGCGATGTCGCCGAGGAACTAGGTATCGCAGCTGGAGTCAGTATCGACTCCCCTCGCGGTGATTGAAAAAAACATACATGTACAACAAACTTCACCGCCCTCGCCCTCTCCACCGCATCAAGATCCCTCCGCATCATCCGCTGCGTATAATTCGCGATCGCGCCCACGATGCAGCCCTCGGGCGGGCAATCCCCCGGATAATCGAGTTCGCAGCTTTCGGGCGGGGGGCCATCACGCCCATTCACAAAATGCAGCCCGGTACTGAACGCGCCTTCTGGCTCGCGCCGGAACTCGTCCGCCCAGAGTGCGATGTCGCCTAGGAAGGTCGGCGAGGTTGTGGAAAGGAGCGTTTGCAGCGTGCGCGTGGTTTCGGGGAGGAGGTATTGTTGTGAGAGGAGCGCGACTGGGGTGGGCGGGAGGAAGTTAGTAGGGGAAGAGTGATGGGGAGAGGAAGAGGAGGAGAGGGATGGGAGGAGGAGGAGGAGGATGAGGATGGGGCGGAGATACCGGTTTCGTGGCCGAGACGGCCCCAGGCTGTGACATGGCCTGCCAACAACAAAGTCGCCGCCGCGAACCCCGTCAGAATCCTCATGGTGAAGAACGTCGTGGTGGTGGTGGTAGTAGTAGTTTGCGCTGTTGCTGGTGGTAATTGCAGCTTAACTCAGGAGTCGAAGTTGGTTATAAAGAAATTCAATGCCGCCGGCGACCGCCGATGGAAGTCGTTGCTGATTGCCTGTTTGGGCAGGTTGCGAGTCGAGGATGCAGATAGGGACGGTGAAGATTGGGGGAGAAGTGTGGATTGAGAAGGTCCCGGTGAAGGGGGCTAGGGATATTGCGGGCTGTAGAAGGTGGACGAGGGAAGGGTATACGGGTGGGTGAGAATATGGATTGGATTGACTGTGTGTGATTTAGTATGGTCGTGATTATGGTTGGAATCATGGTCATACCATGGCACTCGGATTGTGTTGGTGATGGATTATGACACGATACTTGATTGTCACTCGATCACAATCTCTCACTACCCAACACCGGATCTCTTCCCACCATCACCATCCACGTGTGCACCAAAACCCAGGCCTGCACACGTCCACCATCCGATGTCCCTGGTAATACACGATGCCTGGAACGGATCGACATCGCATCGCCATGCTGATGCTATAGCCGGAGTAGGATTCTGCGTACGATGAGAGCGGTCATGGAGCATTAAGTATTGAATCTGCTGGTGGGTTGATTCTGGGCGAATGGGTTTACCAATACAGTAACTACAGCAGGAGGCTGGGGAAATTCCTACGAGTACAGAGATAGACACCCGAAGACTCGCTCTCAGGAAGTGGGGGGGAATAACAGCAGGTGCAGAACACGGCGGAGGGGGAGGGTGCCATGCGCAGCGGTTCAAGAACCTGTAAACGACGGTTTCCCACTCGGCAGATACTATAGTACTCGTAGAGATTACTGGTGTACTGTAGAGAAACCTAGTTTTCGGCTCCTGGGCTCCTGGGTTCGGGTAATTAGTTGCCCATGGTCGTCGTGGCAGCCAGAGTTTATTTTCACCGCTCTTCGACCAAGTGCGATGCCGTTGCTATCGGTGATCCAGCCAGCGGGATCAGCAAACACGCAGAATCACAGACGATCATGGACGACGCCGAGTTCACGAATCATCACCCATCACAGCGCATCACAGCGCATCACAACCGGACTCCGGATCGACTACAGTTGCGGCTGCGGGTTTGGTCGGTGTTCCCGAGTCCCGTACTCTCGCTGTCTCGCTCTCTGCCCACGACACCAGCACCAGTGGACAGTGACGGAGTATCGGGACCATCACGGCATTACAGCTACACCCCGACTCCGAGACACGGCTGCGATGGGTTCCAATTGACTGTGATTGCGCGACCTGGTGGGCGGTGGTCGTTGGTGGTCACGCGAAGGTGTCCCTGCATCGTGGGTGCGTCTCGGTGGATAGGTGGATGGTGTTGTGGCGGCGTCGGTTCGGGTCGGGCAGGCGGTGAGGGTTTTCGCTTGCGGATACTGATGCTGATGGAGGTGGGAGGTGGGAGGTGGGAGGTGGGAGGTGGAGGCGGTGAGAGGGCATTCCGCGGGAATTCCATGGCAGGGACATGCGCTTTTGAAGAGGGATGATGCCCCCACGTATTCCCCCATACATGGTGATCGCGCTGTGGCCCGTGCGCAGATGAGGGCGGTGATGGGTGGTGACTGGGTGATGGGTGGTGACTGGGTGATGGGTGGTGACTGGGTGATGGGCGGTGATGGGTGGTGATGGGTGGTGATGGGTGGACGGCGCCTCCCACAAACGGCGGTCTCGATGCGGTGCTGTGGTGTCCCATGATCAGAGGATGGGGCCGGCCCCCCCCTCACCAGCGCCCCCCTCCGTCCTCTCCCTAACAGCGCCAAAGAGAGGGATTTGAAGGAGAGAGGTGGATGGTTACGCAGTGATCGGGAAGTCTGGATATGGAGGAAGACGGACAGTCTGGTGTTGTGCCCATCCTTTCCGCCGTCGAGTCCCCGTGCTGCTCCGCCCGAGCTGCCGACCTCTGTTAGCCCCATCACCCATCACCCGCCAGCCATCCCAGTCTGTCGCTTCCGCTCCGGCTGCACTGCTGCACTGCTGCACTGCTGCTCCTGCTGTTGGTGCTCCTGCTGCCCTCCCACCACCACTCGTTCCCTCCGTCCTTCCCTCCGTCCTTCCCTCCTCGTCCTCCACTCTTTCCCCTCCCCACCACTCACTTCTCCATCATCCCCATTCTCCTACTCCGCCGCTCGCTACTCCCTCCCCCTTCTCCATCTCTTCCTCCATCTCCGACCATTGACGCTCATTCACTCCCGCTGCCCGCCCGCTCACGTCCCGCTGTCAGCACAGACCCCGCCCTGCTCCGCTCAGCCCCCAGTGTGGATTAGTCTTACTCCCCCCGAGAGTCCAGACCGTGGCCGGCGAAAAATCCGAATTTTTGCGGGCACGAGCCTTTCGTCCACCAGACCAGACCGCCTGCTCCACTCCCCAGCGTCGACGACTCCTCCTCCTCCGCCCCCACTGTTGCCCCCCCGCCACCCGCCGACCTCGACCACGGAAAATACCACCCTAGAAGCTGCCTCCGACTACCCCCGACTCCAACACCACCAACACCACCAACACCACCACCACCACCACGTCTAAACCTCAAAGAAGTCGCTCTGCTGTCCGTAATCCAGCAGGAGCTTCTTCGTACACCCTCAATTCTTGCTCCCGCGGGGTGCAGCTCCGCTAATCGACTGCTCCCGCTGCTGCTGCTGCCGACCCCCGTCTGCCCACCATGGCCACGACGTCGACAGCCACGTCTGGGACGACCTCTCCCGTTGATGCATTTGGCGTCAGCTCGCCAGGGTCGTCGGTGTGCTCCTCGTCTGGCCCTGGGTCCACTACCACATTCACGGGAAACACCAGTGCGTCGACGCTACGGCTGGAGACCGCCATTGACATTGACCTACCACCTCGCAAGCCCGGAGGCAGCACGGGGAGCATTGTAGGTGCCGTGATGAGGCCAGGAATGGGCTCAATGTCACCAATCTCTGCCTCGCTCACTGTCAGGTTGACCACGACGACGACGACCACGAGTGTCACGAGCGACAGCAACTCTGACCTCTCATCACCTCTACCCATCCTCAGCCCTGTGCCTCGCATTGATCCCCACCAAAACCCCCGCAACACTGTCTCCGCCCTCACCGCCGCCCTGCGGCCGCGGCTCTTTGCTTCCCGGACCCCGTCGTCGTCCTCCGCTACTTCAAACTCTCCGAATCTGCTATACCGCATCGCTCCTATACCTAGTCGTGGACTCGGCCTCATATCCACGGCCCGAATAGAACCGCATGTGTGTATTGTCAACGAATCGCCCATACTGCGCTCCTCGACCGACTCGTATGATGAGGCGTTCGCCAACGCGTCCCAGTCGGCGTTGCAAAAGTTCTACCTTCTTCCAAATAAGCACCTCTTGTGGAGTATTGATCGGCCAGATACCCTAGAAGAGCAGCTATGGGATACAAATGTTGTGTCAGACATGGAGGGGAGAACAGCAGTGTTTGATGTCGTGAACCGAGTCAACCACGACTGCCATCCGAACGCAGTGCTCGCCATGTACGCAGACCGTGAACATCTCATGGGCGACACCAGCAGCATCACCTCACCGGGGGAGGAATCAAACCACTCCTTCTCATCCTACGACGACCTAGAAAGCGGCGAAGACGGCGAAATCAAACGCGCCAAAGTAGTTGCAAAACGAATCATTGAAAAGGGCGAGGAAATCACCGTCGACTACCTCATGGGCGAAGGCGACAACAAGGACGTGGAATGGCGAAGGAATAGGTTGGCGAAAGATTGGGGATTTTGGTGTATGTGTCCGAAATGTGTGCTGGAAGCGAAGTTTGCGGAGAGGAGGAAGGCGTGGTTGAGGTTGATGGAGAAGGAGCAGGAGGAGGCGGAGAGGAGGAGAGAGGAAGAGGAGGAGGAGGAGAGGAGGAGGAGGGAGTTGGGGGAGGAGGTTGGGCCAATGGGAGAGAGGAGGTAGAGACTCCTGATGCAGTGGAGGATAGGCGTGGGACTGGAGAGGAAGGTGGTCGGGTGTGGGCAGCCTGGGTGGTGCGGGCCGTGGGGGTGTAGGTGTCGACATTTTGGGATTTTCGGTATTGGGGAGGGATTGGGAATGGGATGATGGTGGTGGTGGTGGTGGTGGTGGTGGTGGATGATGGGGTTGGGGGGTGTACATAGCTCTGTTGTGGTGTTGTGGTGATGTATGGTGTTGTGTGCTGCAGGAGGTTCTGGGGGACTCACGTCCTGGGCTGGGTCTGATGCTTTGGTGTTTTTTCTTTTCTTGATGTTTTGATGTGTGCGGTTTTGCGTTTGTTTGTCGTTGGTGTTTTTTGCGCGCGCGCTAAGGTTCGGGATTCCTTTCTTTGTTTCTTTCGTTTTTCTCTTTCGTTTCTGTTATCGGGTTTTCCTTCGTTGCTTTGTGGTTTTGTTTGTTTCTTGCGCGGTTCGGTTTTTTTTTGGTGTTTTTGTTGACTTCCTCCCTTGTTGTTTTCGGGGGGTGTGGGGGTTACGGGTACGGGTAGGGCTGCGGTTATGCCAGTTATTATTATTATTATTAGTAGTATTGTTGCTATGGATGGACGGATGGGTACTGTTATCGACCGCTGGGTTTGTGGCGATGATGGAGGGTGGGTGGCTATGGATTGGACATGACGGGCGGGGACGACGAGGAATTTGGGATTGGATTGGATTGAATTGGATTGGGGGGGGGGGGGGGGGGTGGGGGGGGGGGGGGGGGGGGGGGGGGGGGGGGGGGGGGGGGGGGTGGTGGGGGGGGGGGGGGGGGGGGGGGGGGGGATACAGAGGTGGGATACATGCGGTCGAATAACAGGGATATAGGTGACAATGACAATGAGAATGAGAATGAGAAACATACTTTATGGCCACATCATGACTGACATGGTAGTTTTCTGCTGTACTCACTAGTACTAGTACTGCGTAGTACACCATCGAGTGCTAGTACACAATATGCGTGCTATACACCCCATCCCGTGCCTCATGCCTCATGCTCAGCTCTGGAGCTTGCGTTGAGTTGAGTTGAGTGCGTTCGTCTTTGACGCACGTCGGTCTGGGGGCGGGTTGAAGATGGAGGGAGGTGGATGGAGATGGGGTGGAGTTGGGGTGGGAGCTGGGATGGGAGTAGGAGCTGCGGGATTGAGATATGCCAGTGCAGTGCAGTGCCATAATTGTTAGGGGTTGTAGATTTGGCTGTTGGGTTGGTTGTTTTGTTGGGTTGGTTGGGTTGGTTGGGTTGGGTTGTTGGAGAATTTGTGGTGGAGACGGTGAGGTTGTGAGAGGTGGTAGTGAGATGTCATGAAAATGCACTCGTGGGTCGTGATGCAGTTGGAGTTGGAGTATTGGAATATTGAAGTGTGTTCCAGCAGCATCCGAATTAAACACCGCAATTATGATAGTTACTTTTAACTCTCTCCTTCCCCGAAATACGCTCTACACCGCGTAACGTGATCCTGCGTTCCCCCCCCCCCCCCCCCCCGCTCTGGACTGTTTATAGTGTAGTATAGTAACCTTTCGTGAGGCTCGAGGACAGCGCGGGGGAGGTGGATCATCGGCAAAAGTTAATTTGACTATGGCCGAAAATAAGGCAATCCCCTACCATAGACAGCATAGTCAGAAACTATGATAGGCACGCGCTAGAGCCATCCTTATGGCGCTTATTTCCCTATGGCGCATAATTCCGCGTCATTCGCGGGTAAGTTCCTCATGACGGTGTAATCCACATCCTGATTGATTCATCCTACCGATAGGATGGCCAAAGCGCATAGGATACCTGCTGGATAGGCACATTGGAATGTCCGTACGAGTAGGCAGTTTTCCCATCATAGGCACCGGAGTCAAGTTAATTTTTGCCGATGATACTATGATCGTCTGCATTTTAGTTTTAGAGCTCGTGGGTTATCTACCTCTGGCACGGGGTATTATGGTACCCGCTGTGCTCGCTGGATGGCTACCATGGTATCGGGGCTTTTCACTTGAGTCTAGGTTGCTCAAGAGAAGGCAAGGCAAGGAAAGTCAGTTTTCAACCCCCCCCCCCCCGCGCGTTCAAGTTGGCGAGCTGAGTTGAGAGGGAGATAATACTGCGCGGGGGAGGTTCAAGTTTCGGGGTTATTGTTGGTGATGATTTTGGAGGGGCATACTAGTACGTTCCGCGACACCATGGCAGGAAAACTTGAATGTGCGCGATGCTGTTGAGGTTGCAGCTGCAACTTGCGATGTTTATGGCCTCGGTCGAGCTTGTGAGGTGACAGTGCGGCGTAGGAGTGGCGGGCAGGATGGTAGATAGGATGGGAAGATGAAGGGATGAAATCTGGAGTCTGAGGTTGGATGGATGAGTGGATGGATGGATGGGTGGGTGGGCTGAGTGGGGTATAGTGCGCCGATAATAGGATTCATTCGGAGTGAGAGGATATGAGGATCTTGCTGGTGGATGCTGTGGATGGTGCTGTGATGACCCCTATTTGAACCACGGTGCCACGGTGCCACGGTGCTATGGGTTCATGGGCTATTGTGTACCGGGCCACGGACTGAAATACTACTACCTAGATTCATGATGCTTTGGAGCTTGGATGCGTTACGGTTGAACGCGGGTGGATACATACAGACGGGTATAGAGTACTATACTACTGGTACCAGTATACTATCCATTCATCCGTTCGTTCCTTAGTTCAATGGTTTTAACTTGAATGTCCGCGCCCACATCGCGTTCCAACCTTCAAGTTCACTCCCGGTATAACTCGCTACTGTGTATCATGATATGTCACGATCTGTCACCGTTCGTGGGGTTCCATATATCTTAACTCTGCATACCAGTATTCCATGTACCGTACTGAAATTAAATACTCTTCATACCCTGGCTCGAGTCACGCTTGATCATATCTAGCATGATCCCCCTAGCATGATCCTTTATCCTTAGCCAGCCAGCAAGGGATATGGTAATGGATAGAACCGTAACGTAACTGTGGTAGCGGAGAATGTGTAATGTCACATAGTAACATAACCGATTCATGTCAAACATGAACATGAACCTGAACATGAACGTCAGACAAGTACTGCAACCAACCCTTTCAGCTTAACTTCAGCCCACCGATATCCAGATCCGGCCCCATCACCGCATCGCCGCATCACCGCAGCACTCCATTGATCTCATCCCTATCTCAGCCTCAACATTCATTGCAACCCCGTTTTCAGTTCCCAGTGTCTCGTTTCTCGTGTCTCGTTTCTCGTGTCTCGTTTCTCGTGTCTCGTTTCTCGTGTCTCGTTTCCCTCACCAACCACCTCTCACCTCTCACCCCACCACCCCCTCACTCTACACAGAACCCACCGCACCTACCCGCTTGTGGGCCATGACAATCGCCAACCCGTCCCAACCCCGTCTCATCCAAACCTTTCATCGGAGGGAACCCACAGCCGAGTCTGAGTTGGAGTTGGAGTCTCGCATCGCTTCCACTCCCAATCGATAATCGCCAATCAGTGATCACCGCTGTGATATCCAGGGACGATATCCAGGGGAGACGCCAATTCTCAGCCCCAGAACTCAACCTCAGAACTCAGAACTCAGAATACAGGAGTCTATTGGTATTGGTATAGTTCCTCTGTGGAAGGGAGTTCGGAGGGGGCTCAAAGAGAGTTGATCTGACCTCCCTTTTCACCTCCACTTTCACTCACACTCACCGGGACTCTGAATTACCGGGCAAGTATCGATCGGAAAACGTGACACAGTACTCGTACATCAAACAGCGCGGATCCCCAACCAGGGTCACGGTATCCACGGTATCCCTTGGGTGGAATACGCGAGTACGCGAGTACGCGAGAATAGCACAAACCTCAGCTATAAACCTACAAACATCGGCTGAGAAAAAGGAGCGAGTGGGGCTGAAATGACTTGACAGAAAGAGATAAAGAGATAAATCCTCCCTCCCTCCCGTCCTCCCGGAATCTCAATATTTCCGGAAGACAGGCGATCGGAACTTGAATTCAAAGGGTTGTCACGGCGAAGGTTGTTGCAGCCACACGATACAAGAATAACAACAGGAACAGGAATTTGGGAAGAGGAAGAGACAGAGAATTGAGGTCATTGACAGCATTGACAGCATCGTCTTATCACAGCGTTTATCAACACGAATCTTGGGCTTCAGCATCAAACCTCAACCGCCACCCATCAAGCATCAAGCATCAACCTTCACTCATCAACCTCAACCTCAATCCCCCAAACCCATCACCTACAATACCACAATGTATCCCTCCTTCCCAACCACCGAACTCGGTGCCACCGGGGCGGGATTGTCGGCCGACTGTGCCAGTGCTACATCCACCCCTAGTGATTTCAATTCTACAAATACAGCCGTTCTGACGATGACAACAACTACGAAGGCGACGGGATGGGAGGTGAGTATTTACCACACCACATCACCGATATTTTTGGCGATGGTGGGGTGTTGGAGATATATGACGTTACTGACGGCGGCGAGATCCATATAGCCGACTCCACCAACAGCAGCACCACCGCCACAACTCCCACCAATCACCGAGACCCCCGAAGTCGAAACTAACTCCCCCAGTGCTTCTGGTGCAAACGATGACGGCGCTGATGAAGTGCTCCCGATTGAGCCGGAGGGGGATCAGGGGGCGTTTTCGGATTATGAAGATGATGCGAGTGTGTGAGTCTCCCCCCTCCATCCGATCGATCAATCCATCCATCTGTCACCTCGAGACGCCGTGTTGCCGAGAACAGGGGACGGAGGAGAGAAGGAAAAAGAGTTGGGGTGATACTGATGAAGGTGTTGACGACAGCGCGGGAAGCACGCACTCGCTCTCGGAAAGTGTATTGGAGCATGTTTACCACAACGGTGAGCCCCGATTTCCTTTTTCGTGTGTCGGAATACGAATGATGGTGGTACTGCGAGTGGAGATGGGGATGGAGATGATGATATTGACGGGTGAACAGGGCGCCGATACCACCGCAAATCGGAAGAACAGTATGTTCTCCCGTCTGACGAGACTGAGCAGGATCGATTAGATATGGTGAGTTTGCATTCCCATCCTCATACCCATCCATCGCTAACACCAACACCAATATCAGATGCACCGTATGCCTTTTCCACTCCCGAACTCACACTCCAAGTGATGCTAGCCTGCACGAACACTAACCAACCACCCTCTTACAGACCTAATGCTCCACACCCTCCGCGGGCGTCTCTGCATCACGCAGTTTCAGCCGCACCAGGATCCCCCAAGGGTTCTCGATTGTGGGACCGGGACTGGGTTGTGGGCGTTGGTAAGATCGATATTCCCGCGTTGTTTTATGGGAAGATTGTGGGGAGAAAGAGAGGCATATGTGGGATGGTAGTACTGACGGGGGAACAGGATTTTGGCGATCGCCATCCGGCAAGTGAGGTTATTGGCACGGACTTAATGCCGTTGCAGCCGAGTTGGTATGGTATTCTTCTTCGCGGTGGCGCAAGAGGGGACACGGGAAGAGACGAAGGGAGGGAGGGATGCTGATGGGGCTCGGGCTAGGACGTATCCAAATGTGCGCTTCGAGCTCGACGATTTGGAGAAGACGTGGACGTGGAAGAAGGTGAGGATTTTTTTTTCTTTTTCATTTCCCTACTGCCACAATCAGTACGAGGAGTTGTAGGGGGGTTAAGGAGGGCTGAGTTGATACGCCGATAGGGCTATTTCGATTTCATCCACGCGCGAATGATTTCCATGGGCATCCGTGATTACCCAAGGCTCGTAAGCCAGATGTTTAGGTACTTTCTTCTCGCCTCCCCCTTCTTCTCCATTCCCTGCTGTATCAGTGGTGGTAACAGCTCTCCAGACACTCCGCCCCGGGAGCGCGGGTTGAGATTGCAGGTTCCTCTTCCCCCTCCTCCGAACTCGTTGCTCCCTACTCACCAGTGTGTCGCAGAACACCCACTCGACGGGCCGTATTGTGATGACGGGGTAAGCCCGTCCGTCTCACTCATGGGGAGAGTGTTGGAGGCTGATATCATCTTCCCTAGACCGTACCCGCAAACAGCTGTCTCCACCGCTACCACCGCGCCATCGAAACCGCGTTACAGGGCATGGGCATCAACACCAAGCTGCGCCCACGGGACTATGAGCGAATGCTAGAAGCCGCGGGGTATGTCGACGTGAACATCTACCGCTACAAGGTGTGTCCCCGAGTCTTCCCCATTTTCCGAAGTGGTCGTTGCTGAGTAGTTATCCGCAGATGCCGTGGGGTCACTGGCCGAAAAACAGAGAATCGAAATACCAGGGCCTCGTCGCGCTGGAAACACTGAAATCGGGGCTGGAGGCGTATGGGCTGCAGCTGTTGACGAGGTCGATGCAGGAGGAGGAGGCGAGGGCGTTGATTAGAGAGACGTATGAGACGTTGGCGGAGGGGAGGATGCATGTGTATGCGTGGTTGTGGGTGGTGACGGGGAGGAAGCCGGTGTGAGGCGGAGGAGGAAGCGGTGAGGCGGGGAGGGTGGATGACGTCGGGAAAGTGAGATTTTGTGATGGACCTCCGGGTGAGGCGCCAGTTTGGGGAGGATAGGATGAAGTTTCGAGATAATTGAGGATGGGCCTGTGTGGTATGGATTTTATGGATTAATGGGGTAGGATGATCATGCTTCGAATATTTACTACTAATTGAACTCGGGGTTCAAGAACCAGCAGACCCACTACGTCGAAGAAGCCACGGCATTTGAAGTAGTAAAAACAATATACTCGATGTAATGTTCAGAGGCAATCCCATTATCGTCGGGGCTATACCTACATTGTAAAGTGACGTGGGTTTACCATACCCACCCAAACTACCCAACTTCCAGCTACCTCACGGCGTGGTATTGGACCATGGCTATCACATCTTCTCCATCCGTTCGTTTGCTTCTTAGTCTATGTGCTCTACCAGTACTATACAATATCTACCGAAGTGCTGGCCATCACCTGTCCCCATCAACCAACTCTTTTCGCCTACACCCGCATCCTCATCCCCACGCGCTTAGCACCTTCCAATCCAGCCCACCATGCTAGCGCCAGAAGGAAAGTTAATCCCAAAACGGCACGATCAACATGTTGCCTACATGTTCGCGACTGGGCCTCCGGAACTCCTCTATAACGCACAGCACGTTGACGAGGTTACCAAGTACTATCGATGGTGCGTTGGGATGGATGACCTGGAGCTCGGGAGAGTGTTACGATACGTCCTTGGCTGTTAGGTGGTTAAAGGTGATGGAATCCCCGCTTGGGGGTGCTGAGTTGGGTGCCAACGGAGGAAGACGACATATCGAAGCATCTCAACCAGAGCGTCACCATGTCGGATACTACGAATCTCGATCCAACAGTTCCAGTTGTATGGCCTCTCGCGTTCTCCCCCCCTCGGCGCGATACTGACAAAACCGTAGATAGAAGCCGACGACGCGCTCTCCGACTATGCCGACGATGGGAGCGTGTAAGCCAGCCCCAATCCCTCACGCCGAGCTCCTCGCATCTAACCCGGCTCTCTCGCTACAGTGCAAGCAGCTCGCAAAGCTTGAGCGACAGCATCCTCGAGCATGTCTACGAGAACGGTCTCTACTCCCCTTTTCTCTCTCAGAATCTCCTCATCTTCAACGGCGCACGGGGGCTGACAAATACTCCTCATACCAGGCCGCCGCTACCACCGCAAGTCCGCGGACCAGTACACCCTCCCGTCCGACGAAGCCGAGCAGGATCGCTTGGACATGGTACACCGTACGTTCTCATTCCACTCATCCTCCTCCTTCCCTCCCCATTGCTGATACAGGGAGCGGTCAAGATCTCCTGCTGTGTATGTTCGGCGGGCGCCTCTGTCTCACCGATTTCGACGAAGACCCCCACCGCGTGCTAGATTGTGGGACTGGGACGGGAGTGTGGGCTTTGGTATCGACCCTCCGTAACCCCTCTTTTCAGATGACTAAACGTGATGCTCGCGGATAAGTGCTGATGAGGCGGCTCCACGCGGCGCGGGTAGGATTTCGGCCATGATCACCCTGCGAGTGAAGTTGTTGGCACTGATTTGGCGCCGATTCAACCGACGTGGTAATTATACCTCCTCCTCCCCTCTTCCTCCTTTTCTGCATTGCATACTCGACTTACTAACCGACGCCCGGTGTTTAGGTCATATCCAAATGTACTCTGCCACGCCCCTCGATGAGGATGAAGTTATGTCGCTGATCACCGGCAGGTTAAATTCGAGCTCGATGATCTCGAGAAGGAATGGACATGGAAGAAGGTGCGTCGCCATTAATTCATCATCTCATCTCCTATCCCTCAGTCGCTAACGGAACCAATGAGTAGGATTACTTCAACTTCATCCACGCACGCATGATTTCCATGGGGATCAGGAACTACGGCCGGTTGGTGGAGCAGATGTTTGAGTAATCCCCCTCTCTCATTACTCTCAGCGACAACCCAGAACACTCGGACGTTGTTACTGACCCGACCTGGAACCGGATCACAGACACACCGCACCAGGAGGCAGGATCGAGCTTACCGGTACGCCATTCCCTCGCCCCCCAGCCAGCAAAAGTCGTTCTTTCTTGGCTGATTTCGAGTCCCCGCGATGATACAGAACACACACTCGACGCACCATACTGCGACGACGGCGTAACAATTCCCCGGGCCGCTTGAGCCATCACAACTTCACATTTGGAACTACAGTGCTAACTGCGGTGGCGTCGTAGACTCTCCCAGCCGACAACTGTCTCTACCGGTACTTTGCCGCGCTTTCGTCGGCGCTGGAACAGATGGGGGTGAACCCACGGCTGCATGGGCCCGATTTTAGGAAGATGGTGGAGGACGCCGGGTTTGTGGATGTGAAGTTGCGGAAATTGAAGGTGTGTTTTCCGATCTCCGGGCCATTCACATTTTCTCTGAGTGCTGGCTAACGAGAGTTTCTACAGCTTCCATGGGGTGAGTCGAATCTGACTCTCCACACAACCCCAAGCCAGCCATGATAATAACACTCACCACCCACACAGGTCCCTGGCCCCGCACCAAAACCTCCAAATACCAAGGTCTCGTCGCCCTCGAAACCCTCAAAACAGGCCTGGAAGCATACGGCCTCTCACTCATGACGCGGTCGATGAGCCATGAGGAGGCGACGGCGTTGATCAAGGAGACGTATGAGGTTGTCGCGAGCGGGAAGTGTCATGTGTATCTTTGGGTGTAAGTGCTCCGAATCTGTTTTCTCTGCCTATAGTTTTTTTGTCTGTTCTTTATTGAGGGGGATATGGTGCTGATGGAGAGAAAAATAGGTCGGTCGTGACGGCCCGGAAACCAGGCTCCGCTGAGTCCGCGGATTCTCCCGCACCTACAACGGCGGTGACGGCAGAGACGTAATGCATACCGCATCGCGTCCTTCTCGACTCCAACGCGAATCCGTTAACTCGGTATCTACACACTGGATTGAAGGTGCAGTCGATAGTCAGAGCTGAACATCATGATCAGGGTGCAATATATGATGTGGTGTAATGAATGATAATGAGTGATGAATGATTATATTATGAATATGTTTCCCTCCCCTCACCATCATTCACCATGACCCGAAAGTGTCTGGCAATCTCTTTCAAGCTCTCGCTCTCTTCAGCGAGCTCAAGTGCGAGTGCGAGTGCGAGTGCGATGCCATGCAACACCCTGAACCCGCCGCCATCAAGTCCACACCGCCGTGATACCACAGCATTATCCCGATCATTTGTCATCACCTTAGTCGGCTGTATCCGAGTACACATCGTTCCTGGCGAGAACTATGCGGTGTGCTGTATTCCCGGTATACCGCGTGTCGAGAACGTGGGGAGTTATCCCATCACGGTATAACCATAATATAACCATACGTACATAACTCCCATATCTCAATCCCATATCCCAATCCCATATCGCAATCCCAATCCCAATCGCGCCCAAACCTAATCCCAAATCCAAAGCCCTATGGTATGATGACGTGACAGCGAAGGCGAAAGGCGGACCTACTCGTTGTAGTATCCGGCATCCGCGTCCATCAGGCCAGCACGATATAATCCCATCCCAACTTCCAAGAAGAATCCAGTCCAACCCCAATCCCAATCCCTGAGTTAGCTATATCCCAAATTTCCACCGTATTCCAATCCCGATCCCAAAGCATCCCATCGCATCGCAACAACCCGAGTCCCCAAATAAGCAAACAAACTACATAGCCAAAGAAAAAAAAAACACATCATCATTCCTCATCACCACCATCCCCGACTCCCTCACCACCATCCAGCGACTCATCCCCATCCCCATCCTCTTCCCCCTCCTCCGGAACAGCGCTCTACACCATATTATTCCACAAATACCTCATCGCGGCCCACGTCTCCTTTCCCACCGGCAGAATCTGCGCGGCCGGCAACAAGAATCCGGTCGAGCTCCCCGACCCGGGCCTAAGCTCCGCTGTAAACGAGTACTTAATCCCCGTGACCTCATACGAGTAATCGACGGAATCGCCATTGACCGCATAAATCGTCTTACAGATCGGGCCGGCGGTATACGTTGTCCCCGACACGGCCTTCAACGCAGCGACCGCGCCATTCGACAAACTCTGGAGCTCTGTGTGGTCCGGGGCATTGGCGGAACATGTATAGCCGTACGGGAACATCCACATCTGGCCATACGCGTGGAAGTCCATGTAAAACTTCGGTTTCGGGCTGAGGGCGTTCTGGAATGCAGCGAGCCCTTGAACCTCGGGAGTAGAGCCCTGGGAAGGTCCGCGGTAGGTTTCAGAGCAAGGAGAGGTGGAGGAACCGCTGCCGGACCATTTGTTGGCCCAGTTGCGGTTGATGTCGACCCCGTAGCAAGATGAAGAGACGGATTGTCGGTTTTTGCGCCACATCCGGTCATTGGTTTGCGTGTACACGAAACCGTCGGGGTTGACTACCGGGAAGAGGTAGAAGTCGTATTTGGTGAGGAGGGAGGCGACGATGGAGTCGCTGCCTTTGGTGGTCAGGAGGTTCCAGGCCATGTATTCGGTCGTCATGGTCGTGATCCATTCGCGGGCGTGCACGGTCTACAGGGATTAGTGAGGATAGAGAGGGGGAGCAAGAAGGACGTACACCGTGGATGATGACGCCGGGCTTGGTGCCGGGGTTCGAGCCGTAGATGTGGATACCAGTGATGGCGCGGCCCTGGGACGACGAACCAGCTGTCACAATCTTCGCATTGTTGGGGTACGCCGCAACCATCTGGTTAAGCCAGGTAAGATGGTCGGCATAAGAGTGGTACGAGTTGAACCAGGTAACATCGGGAGCAGCAGCAGTGCCCACATCTTCACCTCGTATCAGCATCTGTACTCCACCCATCTCACTCCCCCCGCCAGAGATATCAACTCACCAGCAGAAATAGTAATCATCCCCTCATCCGCAATCCCATCCGCCTCCTCGCGAATACTCTTTCCCAGATCCTCAAACATCACATCCTTCTTCCACTCAATCGACGCGGCCTCAAACGCCTCAATCTTCTCCTTGGGCACCTGGACATCAACCACACCATTGGGAAGGAAATTCCGCGACCACAACGGCAGATCCAGTTTCCCGACGAGCGTCTGAAGCCGAGCCGCAGACTCAGCGGAATCTGGGATGGCAACACGGATGACCTTGGTGCCATCGTGGGTCTTATTCGCACGGTCCTGTGTCGGGATCGCGGTGACCGCGAGGGCGAGTGTAAGGAGCGCGGTGAGCGAGAACTTCATGTTTGGTAGCAATAGAGGAAGGGAGGGAGAGAAGGCCGAGCTAGCGGACAGGGAAAGAAAGCAGAGGAGTAAGGGCGAGTGGGAGACGTTATATACAGCAACCTGAAACTCGAGAGAGAGAACGTGGTGACGCGACCAGCGGTGATAGATACCTGGGATGGAAGTTGCGGGATAACGAGCGGCCTCGGGACTTTTTTTCTCGGGGGTGGGATAGGATGCGGAAAGTCGTCGTGAGGTGAGCGAGGGAGTGAGCGTGAACGGGTGATGCAGCATGCCGAAGATCGTCGGATCTCGCCAGCATGCACGATCGCCCCGCTCCGAAGCGTTACATATTGTCAGGAACACCCCACTCTACCAGGAACTGGTGGATATCGTACACCGTCTCCGAGCCCAAAAGCCTCTACAGTACACCGGGCCCGGGTGGATCTGGGGGGACGACTCGAAGCGAACCTAACGCGTAAAATCGAGATCCATATTCCCCATACTGTTTTCCTCACCGTCACCCTCAACTCTAACAATCCCCCTTATGGAACTGTCACCCCTCTCTCTTTCTTCACGACGATCCCATGGATATTGCGAGCGACAGGGGCGCCGTTCAACCCCGCCGCAGCCGCATCCACACCTTCCAGAAGCCGTTTGAACACCATTCGCAGGTGATATGTATCAGCCAACCATGTCTTGCGGATAAATATCAAGACAACAGCAAAGACGACGACGCCTACACCGGGAAGGTAGTTACGAGCACTGCCTACAGTATGATGCGTCTCCAACTCCCGGGCTAGAGGAGAACGCACGGCCGTTAAATAAGTTCATGTCATTATCGTAGGGCGGGGGACGTTGTGCTCTTGGCCCTGTTCCTACACAGCCATCGCGTTGCTGTCGCCATCACACACGGCCATGAGGAAATTTCCTTGGCCTGGCATCATATACGGTTGCTTTCTACATAGATTTATACACTAGACTATCATAGACTACTCTACATTCCTTCTTCTCCCCTCTGTCTCTATTCCACGCAGCATTCCCGCTCCTCCTCGTCATCACCCCAACCCCGTTCGAATTTTCCACCCCCACGGCCTCCTCTCATCCCGGGGGCCTCCTATCACTCTCATCATCGGCGTCCATCTCTCCTCACGATTCCCGAATGAACCCCATCCCACCTCATCCCACCGCAATATATACATTTCGTAACCCCAACAGCCACCTTCTAGAACCTCAACGGCCGTCCGGAATCGCCGGTGAAGCTCCTACAGCTGCACGAGATGCGCAACATGATATGCAGGTGTAAGCGCCTGGCTGGGATGATGGAACTGGTCAACGGTCAACGGTCGACAACAGTCGGAATTTACCCCGCACTTTTGTTGAGGGCGGGGAATTTCGCGTGATGTTAGGGTGATGCTCTAAGAGATCAGGGACGTAATGGCAGAGACTCGAGGTGGTGGTGGTGGTGGTGGTGGTTTGCGGTGGATGAAGTTGCTGCAAATTGATTCGGAGAGGAGAGTAGAATAGAATACCAAGAGGAAGAAAGAAATACTTTACATGTCGAGCTCTATATCGCAGTGATCGGTGTTTCGTTGATGAGGGTGAGATTGTCGGGATATAGGACGACAGCATACCGAAGGCCGAAGACCGCTTACAGGCGGCATCGGAGATATGATCCGCGTCTGTTGGATGAGTCAGAGGGATTGACGGCTAGAAAGGGGTGTATGTATGGCACAGTTCTTATTTTCAACATTAAGCAAAGTTACAGCAACGTCAGCTCAACCCCAACCCAGAAGAACCTCGCAGCCTGCGGAACAAACCATAGGGGACCCTAACCCATTGCCTGTTCAGCTGAATGATGCGGTTGTGCCTCTCATAGCTGTAGGAGAGGAAAACCTCCAGCCTCTCAGCTGAAGCAGTGAGATGCAACACGCCTCCTGAAGCCCACACAACCTCAACGCAACTCAATATGGGAGAGCGTGAAGGCGTCCTTCACAACACTCCTCTACCCACTTTTGCAATTTGGTCTTCATTACTGTTTTTGGTTTATGTACCTTGTAACAGCATCCCCCAACGCGTACAGGAATGAGGCTTACCTTGCAAGCCATATCATCGAACGTACTCCATAACCAGACGGGATCTGCACGTGTCGAACCCAATCAACGCCCGTTGAGGAAGGGGCCCAAACCAAAATCATGGGAAGAGCGCGGTCAGGATTATTTCGCACCGGCCTCTGCTAAAGCCCCTCTCAAGAAACAATGGCCGCGTCGGAAGGGCAAAGAGATTATCATTTTTATGCGGTTTCATTGAATACCTGATACATCCCGTCCCAATGGCGAATACTATCGAACCCCGACATCTAGAGAAGCCACTGCATACTTCAAAACCGATAACTCGAATGTCAATCGCTGGTTAAAGCAAAAAGATGCGATCTTGAACAGTTCAGCAACCGCGATTCGGGCCATGGCTCGTACTTACGCATGCTATTGACCAGAACAAGAACGACAACTCACTGAAGAAAGAGCCCGACGAGACCTTGGTCAGATTTTTGTGTTTTTCAATGGCTGGTTCACAGGCTTTCTGAAGCAGTGGGGATATGCTGTTGTGCCATTACGAAAATTGCTTCTAAACTTCCCGAGGGATATGTACGATTGGTTATGAACTGGCTTCATTTCAATAGACGTGTCTCACATTGGGCTCGCCTGGGCCCAGTTTCTCTTCAATCTCTTGCGATTTTTAACTCAATGGGCTGACTGCGTGGTCCTCGCTTTGCACTTTGCCATACGCTCAATTTTGACGAGACACTCCCATTCGAATTTTTGTCTGGCCGAACATACGACTTCAAGAGAGCTAAGGCGGCACGCATGGCCGCACGTCGCTCAGTGCGCCCGCCGCAGCTTAGCGACGTGAACTGCCAGGCTGGGGAACTTGCGGATCGTGCGGATCGCGCGGCAAGGTGATCGCGGGTAGATCACAGCGTGCTGTGGGTTAACGTTGAAGTTGGGGTTTGTCGACGTTCAATGTAGAGTAGGGGATAGTTAGGCCGGGGTAACTATGGTGGAGTAGTAGAATAGCTCTGAAGTACTGAAAATTCGGGATCTGGAATTGGGAGGAAGGTTTATGAGATAGGGTTGTGAGGCCAGGGGACTCGGAGGGGAGAGATAGAGATGCTATCGGGGGGGAGTTTGGAGAGTACGAGGAGGGGTGGGGGTTGCGGAGGTTGTATTGCGCTGTGCGCTGGCGGCTGCGGGGTGGGTGGTGATGGTGATGATGATGAGGTGAGGTGGAGTTGGGTCATGTGATGCGAGTGATGAATACTGCCATTACTCGTGAAACTGGCGGCGGGGGTTGTGGAATGGAGTGTGGAATGTGAAAGCAGAGACACTGCGTGTTTAAGCTGAATAAAATTGCACTGGATGGCTGGGCAGGGGTTCGGATAGGGGAGGAGACCGGAGGGGAGAATAGAGTCGTGAGATAAGTTGAGGTTGAGGTCAGGTGATTCGAGTGATCACACTATGACGCCATGACGTCCACCACCATCAGTGCTCACAACGAAGCAGCAAAGCATCTCCACCATCATCATCTTGCACCCCCCCTCCGTCCTCACACAAACCCCCAATACCCCCAGTACAGTATCGCAGCGGAATCCCATCAGAACCGTCAAAATGTGTGCCGTTCCCTTGTTGGTTGTACTTGTCGAGTCGCCCATTATCGGGACTCTACCGCGGCGTGCACACATAGCTGCTAGTCGGCGGTCAGCATTCCATGTTCATAGGGTGGTCTATGTAGCCGTGTATAGTAGCCAGGTACCAGTGCGCATGGAAAAGTCGGCTTGTCGGTGCTTTGTGCATGGTCGACACCGTGCCAAGTAACTTCAACGTGTACACTAATGAAGGTTGGAGAGTATGGAATGGTGTACGGTTTTATGGTGTGGTATGGCCTAAAGTCGGAGTTGGACTCGAAGTTGGAGTCGGAGTTGGAGTATAGTGTACGATACCCTACGGCCTCGGACTTGGACTCGAATGAATTGGTACGGGAAAGGGGAGAACGGAGAGGGGAGAGCGAAGGTGATGCTCAATGGAAGCAGAGTACTGTAACGTTACTATCCTGGCTACAGTCTTCCGAGGGCGGTGCACAGTTCCGTGTCGACGGTCATAGCTGAGGTTGAGGTGTCAGTAACCAGCGCGCACATGCGCACACGCACCCACCTCGAAAGCGCGCTCATGGAGTATCACTCCTGCTGGTCCCCATTATCGGAGAAGGTTGCACGGAAAAAGACCAGTAAAAGATGAACACAGAACGGAATGGGGTAAATACCCTACAGTACGGATGAGAAAAAAAACACAAGTAGACTGTACTATACGCTCTGGGTAAGGCGTCAGGCATGGCTCAGAGTGTGCGGCACCGGGCTGGACTCGAGCTTATTATCTTGGAATTGAGTTGAAGCTTGGGGAGTTGTGCGTTTGGTGGGTTTTGTGGGGTGGGGTTGATGGAGAGTTTCACAGCACCGCGCGGAAACGTCGCGGCTTCACGGTGCTTCAAGTTCTCGAGTTGTATGGCTCTCAGCTGTTGGCTTCGCGAGAGCGATAGAAATGAAAGATGATCCAACTCCGAATCTGATTCATCTCTCCCCATCTCCATCATTCCCTCTCCCAACCCAACTGTACGCATCACATGCAACCATCAATTATATTTCCGCTTCTCATCCATCCCATCGAACCTTATGTCCTTCACAAACTCTATCTCCTATGATGAAATATAACATCTGCACCCCATCGGGCGCGGACCAAGTATGGTGGTTTTGGGTTTGGCCCTCAGGTGAATGCAAGCTGGCCTCACGATGGGGACTGCGGATTTTGAGTTTAATCGCGGGGGGATATAAGATGAGTGCACCCCGCAAAGAGGTGGTAGAAAGTTTTGTCTGATCATTGTCATTGGTTTTCAACGACTAATACAGATACAACGCAACTAATACAGCAGTCATTTACACTTTTACATCCATCTCAACTTCAACACAAAGTCTGCTCCCGACTCCCCGTTCTCTTCCGCCTCACTAACCCCCACTCTCCAGATCACCATGTCATCCACCAGATTCCCCCAACCCCGCCTCTCTTTCTCTCCCACCTCTCTCGACCCCATCACAATTCCCTCCCCCACCATCCCCGTGGAGAAGGAAGAGAAGGGGGAGTCAACCGATACCACCACCACCGCCTCAAACTCTACCAAACCAGACTCAGAATCAGCGACCACATCGATCACCAGCGAAGATGCCGAATCGATGCTTGTCGAATTAGGTAGCCACGACGGGGCATTAAACGTAACTGGAGATGACTCGGACGTTCAACCAAGCCCGGAGCCATCACTCGACCAAACACCGCCAGCGTGGAAGTTACGACCCACTACCGCCACTAAAACCACCGCGACCACAACTACATCGTTTTCTGGCCCTAAAATCGTCCGCGGCTTCACGATCCCTCCACCAGCTCAATCTCCCCCTCCCCAT
This sequence comes from Ascodesmis nigricans, assembly GCA_004786065.1. Taxonomy (NCBI): domain Eukaryota; kingdom Fungi; phylum Ascomycota; class Pezizomycetes; order Pezizales; family Ascodesmidaceae; genus Ascodesmis; species Ascodesmis nigricans. The sequence goes on along the minus strand of ML220151.1, from coordinate 101,712 downwards.
CGCACCATCTTCAACCCCCACCCCGACTTTGTCCCCTGGCTCACCTCCACCACGGCGGCCATCGCTGCCGGCGCCCCCAATTCCCCACCCCCTTCTCCCCCCCCCTCCGGCCCGCAAATAACCCGTGGATTCAAGGTCCCTCCAGAATCCCGGGCCCTCACTGTCTTCCAGTTCCTTACCCGCCCCGAACCCGTCGTGGAATTCAACGTTGCTCAACCCGCTGTTTCCCAAGCTGCACCAACTTTAGACCAGAGTACGCCAGCACCAGGTGCACCAACCCGTAGCAATGAACCACGACGTACCCAGGCTCCACTAAACCAGAGTACTCAGCCACCAGCTGCACCAACTCGCGGCACTGAATCACGAATTGCGCACCCACAGCCGACACACACCGATCTCGCCGCCCACCGCCGAAGTGGTGGTGAGTCTCCGCGTGAGTCTCAGGATAGAGCTACCGGTACACCACCGATACCTATCCCCGGGCGGAACTCAAACTCAAACTTCAATGCTACTCACCGCCAGGAGCCCCGTCAAAGAACATATCCCCAGCGTACAATCCACAGCCCCGCGCCACAGCCCAACAGCCATCTCGACGGCAATGAACCGCATCTCAACCGCGATTCATCGACCCGCCGCATCGACCGTGGCCGCCCCGAGTCAGAGGGAAATTTCTACCGCTGTGAAACCCGCAGTCTCCTCGGCAGCGAAGAGGGGCAAAGGGAGCTGGATCAGAATTTAACGCTTGTGAAGCTCGAACACACCCGAGAATGGGGATGGGGGCGGTTGTGGAGGAGCGTGACCGCGAGGGTTGATGAGTGGGGGGGGAGGGTAGGGGAGAGGGTTTCTGGGTGGGTGAGGAGGCGCGATGGTAGGGTTGGATCCCGAATCCCAGGTTCCCGTGATATCAGAGACTAACAAACCCAATAGACCCTGAAACCGCAGCCCCATCACGAACAGCAGCAATAATGCGAGCCCTGACTCGCAGCACCACACCACCACAATCCGCGTCACCGCCATCCTCCCGGAGTTTATATTTCGCGCGTTTCCCCAGAGAACCATACCGCAGGGTTGTGTATCATGGCCCTCCGCAGTTGCCCCCGGATGCCGGGAGGAGGGATATGTGCCCGGATCAGTTTGAGGGGTGGTTTGTGCCGAGGATGCCGCAGAGGTTGGGGGATACCGTGAGGGCGTTGTATGAGACGCATTCGGTGATGCGGAGGAACTGGAGGAGGGGGGTAATGGACATGGAGGTGGAGGTGAAGAGGAGGAGGGGGAGAGGGATGGAGGGAGAGAGGAGGAGGAGGAGGTGAGAGGGGATTGGGAGTGGCGGGGTGCACGGGGATATTGGGGTGTTTGAATCTTATGTATCATAGTGTTATTATGGCGGATTGAAGAATCGAACGAGGGGTTGTATTAAAATCTTGAACTGTGGACGTGAACATTGAACCGTATAAAGAGTGACATGTCATGAAGTAATAATACTCAATGGTCGATGATTCTACCAGCTAGCTGTTCGACATCTGATCCGTATGCCCAAATAATTATAATAATACGCGCTACATTGAGTGTCATGTATCATAGACATCTAACCCTGACGAATGACTGGAGTCGTCATGATGTCTTGAGAGCACGTGACACTCACTCAACTCTACTTCTCAATGTCGTTTCCTTCATCTCCCGCCGACCACATACCACCTCTCCGAGATCTCTCCCTCACTACGATTCAGTGTAGGATGGACCTGCCCCTGATATTCTTTTATTTCATCCGCTGTTCTGGCTCTCGCTTCACCTTCGATTCATCGTCCTGTGAGTCCCGCCTCTAGTTGATCCCGAACATGTGTCCTGACTTCTGCCGCTTAGCCAGGCCGATCAAACGCACTGGATCCCGATGAATCCTCGTCACCCTGTTCTCGAATCCTAATCCTGCTCTCCAGCGCTCCGTCATGCTGGTTGTGTGGCTGACTTGGGGATGGTTCTTGGACCGCAGCAGTGTCATTCAAGTGACTTTTCAACCACCACTTTGACTGTGGTTTTTGAGCTCTGGGGTCAGCCAAACCGGTGGCGACTCGGAAGGCTCAGCTCAAGAACCATTGTACCGATCCTGATCGCCTCCTGTACACCGTGAAGCTGGCTCCCGCCATCGCTTCTGTGAAGACCCGTGTGAACACCACAGTCATGCTGCAGGGCTCCGTCCCCACCTCCTCAATCCTCCTGTTGAGCTCTTTCCAGCGCCCCACCACTACGACATCCAAGGCACACTTGCATCCCAGTGACCGCATCGCAGACATGTTTCTAAACTGAGGTTGCGCTGGCCCAATCACACATGGCGAAACCTCGTCGCATCCGGATTCATACAGCGCCGACGTCATGGCGGACAGGGGTGCGGGGGTAGTGATCAACGTCACTCGTCACTCGTCACCACGAGAGGCAGCAAGGCAGAGCGGGTGGGAGAGGATATAGATGGGGGCGTCCTGGGACAAGTTGGTCTGCCAGACGAGTAACGAAGACTACGATAAATACTACTCCTGCTGCTGGAAGAGCTACGAGTTACGAATACTGATAAAGCTTTACGAAGACACGACACGACAAACGATACGATACGATACGATACGATACGATACGATACGATACGATATATTACCAACGACTCGACGACACCATGCCGCCAGTCATTCTCGAAGACGACCTCCTCCTCCCACCCTCTCTCCGAAAACGCGTCTACCGCAACGACGACGGCCTCCGCACCGCCGACGTGATCCCGGCGTCCTCCATCCCGCGCTGTCAAGTCGACGATGTAACCTCAATCGCTTCCGCCTCCACCATAGAAATCCCACGATCAGAATACGAGCGCCAACCCCCCGTTGTGATCCAAAACGCCCCAACCAGACCCGTCGTCATCCATGAAGACCACTATGTTCCTGTTGCCGTGGCTGATGCGGAGCCTCGATATGTATCGCCAGGGAGCATGCGGGATATTCGGTATCGCCGCGTAGGAGGGCAGAGGGAGTTTGAGATGGATTATACGACACGAGGGGGACAGCATATTGATGTTGATTATTCACGCGGCCCGCGGCGCCGGCGTGCGAGGAGTGTGGATTACTCGAGGTATGAAGATGGGTACTGTTCTTCTTGTGACGAGGACGAGTACTACGACGAGGACCGCCACCGGTTCGGTAGTCGGCGAGGAAGCGCTGTTGCCTCAGGACTCGGATTCCTGGGAGGTGTGGCGGCACATCCAAGAGCTCATGATGTCTACGAACGCCCTCAACGACTCCCAGAAAAACAGCATCATCACCGAGGACGGAAGATAGCGGCGGGTGCTGCGCTGGCGACGGCTGCTGGGGTCGGTCTACATCATCTCCGAGAACGGCAGAGATCGCAGTCTCGTTCGAGTTCTTCTGAACGCTCTGGAAGAAGTAGGAGTCGTCATCGGCTTCGACATGCTGCTGAACTTGGTGCTGCCGGGATTGCAGCAAAGAAGCTGTATGATCACCGTAGCCGGAGCCGTGGGCCAAGGGAGATATCTCCAACTGGGTCTACCTACAGTCGCCGCTCCAGTGGCTCCCATCGTCTCCGCAATGCCGCCGGCCTCGCTGGCGCCGGAATAGCTGCACATAAACTCTACTCCCGGTCCCGAAGCCGGCGTCGCTCCAGTTCTGTTTCCTCAACGTCCAGCGACTCGAGTTCGCACAAGCTCCGCAATACGGCCGGCATCGTTGGCACAGGAATCGCACTCAAGAAACTCCACGATCACCACCAAGCCCGCAAAGCCGAAGAAGAACGAGAAGCCATGTACCAGCGCCGGCGCTCCCGCTCTATGTCACGACCTCTGAGCCGGCGCTACAGCTCCTCCTCATCCCGCTCCCCAAGCCATACCCGTCGCCATCTCGCCGCCGCAGCAGCAGGCGCAACAGCTGCTGGAATCGCCGCTCACCAATACCAGAAACGACACCCGAGAAGTGCTTCCGTCTCCTCCTACTCCTCCGACGACGAGGGCGGCCGGCGTCACCATCACCGCGGCCGAAAAGTCGCCGCAGCAGGATTAGGAGCAGCTGGGCTCGCGGCGGCAGCACACCATCGTCGCCGCTCTCAGTCTCGTAGACGCTCTCTCTCCCGCTCCTCCTTCTCTTCATCCGACGACGAACATCACCATAAAGGACGGAAAGCAGCTGCCGCAACAGCAGCCGGCATCACCGCTGCTGGCCTCGCCGCTCGCCACCATAGGAGGAATCGTTCATCTTCAACCTCCTCCGCATCCTCCCTCTCTTCCTCCGACGACTCCGCGGGGAGCCACCATCGTCTCCGTCGTGCCGCCACGGGTGCCGCCGCCGCCGCCGCAATTCACCAACACCGTAAACACCGTCGCCGTTCCCGTTCTCGGTCTCGCCCCCCCGGCATCCTCCGCAACGGCCACGAAGGCGGTGGCCGGATCCGGCGCACGCTCTCGGGCGCTCTCAACCCTGGTACTCGTCCTCGCGCGCGCTCAGTAGACTCTGGCTTCATGCGCCGCGGACGCGGGGGGTATGAGGAGGATCATAGGAGGAGGGGGTTGATGGATGGGTTGTCGAGACATCTGCAGCCCGGAGAGGGGTTTGTTGAGGAGGGGAGTGTACATAGTGAGGATATTAGGGGAGAGGGGGGGAGGTATGGTGGGAGAGGGAGAGGAGGGGGAAGGTTGTTGGAGGGCGTGAGGAGGGGGTTGGAGAGCGAGGTCGGGAGGGAGATGGCGTATAGGGTGGGGGAGGGGATTGCTGAGGCGCTGCATACCAGGCAGAGTGGGGGGCGGGGGAGGAGGTAGAGTTGTAGTGGGTGAGAGGTGGTGGGGGTGAAGGAGAAGGGGGATGGTTATGATAATGTGTTTAGGAGATTATGAGATTATGAGGTTGGAACCGAATATTATGATGTGCCTAGGGATGGTGATGATTGTTATGATTGTTATGCGAGAATTGGAAACAGATGTAATGTAATGATATGATGACATGACAAGACTCAGATTTCACTTAGACTCACTGCAGACTCATGCACGCTCGGATCACAGTGATCCGGGAAGTCGACGTCAAACGAGAAAGATGAGAGCGATGGAGCGAGCGAAACTCGATGAGGGGACGTATGTAGCGTTCACCATGCCGAACCCAACAAACAAAACTGAACAGAAATAAAAAAAAAAAAAACCCAAAGGAAAAGACTCCGGATCTACAGTACCTGGGATTCAAAATGCAATCAGATATCAGAGTAGCGAAGTAGTAATTCGAATTTTCAATAAACACATAACCGAAAACTACAAAGTATCGACGAGGTGACGAGAAGGGGCTTTAAACTTGTCTACCACCAGCCAGCCTACGCTTGCTCCACTAGTTATGGAAGCAGTTCAGGCTCTGGGAAACGGCTGGCAAAGCGCGCAACTTACGTATCATAACGTGCTATAGTTGAATTGCATTATCAATCACTCACCATACCCTCAGGTTGTTCAAGCTCGGAGCGCGAACGCAGGCCTTGCTCACACTTTGCATCTTCTAGGATCATCGTCATTGAAAAGGTCCGTCTTGGAAGGAACTCTGCCATTAAGTACTTTTTCGATTGCGGTTTTCAACCTGCTTGAATCGAACCGTGCCTTTGTTTTGCCTCCCCAGGAAACTGGGGACCAATGTGATTTCTTCTCAAATACGACCTTCATAAGATTGCTGTACGCCGAAATACATTCGTCCACGTCCATCTCGAGCCTGCCAAGCATGATCGCGATTAGTCTAATCAAGTAAGCCAAGTGGTAAAGAGGTAGGGATGAGGCAACACTACCCCCCTGTACTAGTGCCTCCGATAAGGTCAAAAACTTCGCATGGCTTCACGGGGGTGAGCCTCACTGGATGCGCTAACAACAATGGTAGCGTACTACCTCTGTGATTCAGCTCCCAGCGAAACCTTTTCGCTTCACTTATAGCACCTCAGCAACTCTTATTCTTCACCACCCCGACTCTTTAACCCTCCCCCAATACCGCTCTAATCATCTCCTACGGAAGCCAAAGCACTGACAATATGGCGCAAGTGATGGCTAATCAGCGTGATGGCGAGATGAATCCAGTAGATGCGACCGGACTATGCCTATTGTCACTTGATGGAGGTGGCGTGCGGGGTCTCTCGACGCTCTTCATCCTGAAGAGACTTATGGAACAACTGAGCAGAGAACGTCAAGGTTCCAGCCAGCAGCTTTTCAAGCCATGCGAAGCATTTGACCTTATCGGCGGTACTGGTACAGGAGGGTGGGTGGCCGTTGCCTGTCTGTACGAAGAGTGGCTAACTTAGAAAGGCTCATCGCTATCATGCTCAGCCGGCTCGAGATGGATGTCAATGAGTGTATTTTATCGTACAACAAAATAATGAAGGCTGTGTTTGGAAAGAAACAGCCTCACAGTTCATTCAAATGGACTAGCAAAATACAACCACGATTCGATTCAGAGACACTGAAGAGTGCAGTCGAAGAGATGTTAAAAGACAAAGGCATTTCCAAGGTGGAAAGGTTTAACAATGAGAATAATCAGAGGTGTAAAGTGTGAGCTGTATCTGCACCTCCACATGGCCGCCTATTTACAGAAGCCTAGGTTTGTGTGCGCTACGGCACAGGAAACTAGCAGCATTACGCTCCTGAGGAGCTACGAACTACTTAGCAAACCGAATTTTTCTGCTACCATCTGCGAAGCTGCTCTTGCAACCTCTGCGACCAGCTTCTTCGACCCTGTCACTATCGGTGCACGCCAGTTTGTGGAAGGTGCGTTAGGTGCAAATAACCCTGTGGAGGAAGTTGAAGGAGAGGCTGCCAATATTTGGTGCGAGGAGACCGGCGACTTGAAGCCTTTGGTGAAGTGCTTTATCTCTATTGGGACCGGCAACCCTGGCAAGAAGGCAATCAACGATAACATGCTTGGGTTTCTCTCGGACACGCTGGTTAGGATGGTGACAGAGACGGAACGTACCGAGAAAAAGTTCATAGCTAGGTGGGCCCAGCATTTCGATGAGAAGCGCTACTTCCGATTCAACGTCGAACAAGGTCTGCAGGACGTTGCCTTGGTCGAGTATAAGGAGCAAGGTAAGATCGAGGCAGCAACAGACGAATACCTTATACACCAGTCTCAGAAATTCCGGGTGCGAGATTGTGTTATTGCTTAAGAATGACCGTTTAATTATTAATGGGCGGGTAACTGCGGATCTTGAAAGGAATCAGCGTCTTTTTGAGATCCTGTCACATTGGTTTGCTGATCAGGCAAATTCCAAGTGGCTTCTTGTGCTTGACAATGTCGACGATTTGGAGTCCTTTGACGAATGTTTACTCTTCCCCAACTGCCAACATGGCGCAATAATCATAACAAGTCGGCGCGAGAAATGCACAATTGGTCCCAAAACGCTTGTGGTGGAGGAAATGTTGGAGAAAGATTGTTTATTTCTGTTTCAAACAATAACAAGGATACCTGAAGGAAAGCGAGATCAAGGTATGTAACTGCTCGAAGGAATGTGTCCGATTGCTAACAGTTTTACCAAAGAACTGCAAAAAACGATCGTTCATAAACTTGGGCGGCTACCGTTAGCGATTTCACAAGCTGGAGCATACATCTATAGTGCAAAAATACCTCTGGAAAGGTACCTAAAGATGTACGAAGATCGCTTCGATCGAATATGGAATACAAACTCCAATCCTCTTAGCCTCAGACAAAAGGAAAAGATAGTGTTCACTGCATGGAGAATTAGTCTAGATGCTGTCAACAACGCCGACCCTCAAGCAGCTTACATATTTATGTTATGCACGTTCATATCGAACGAAGGTATTATGGACGAAATGCTTGAGCTCGCTCCCAGCCTACGCAGTTCCGGTAAGTTACGACCTCCCTACACCAATTCATACCGCCTAACCATACAGCAGACGCCTTTCTAGACGACCATCTGCCAGTAGTTCTTTCTTACTCTCTCGCAAAGCGAACAACGCCCTTCGATTCAATATCCATACACCCTGTTGTGCACCGCTGGACCCGAGAACAGACGGATAAGGAAGAAAGGACAAAGCTAACTGCAGATGCTATTCAAATGATGGCAAGGGCCGTGGACCTAGTAAGATCGGAGAAAGGCCAGGAGGCTCAGATGCAGAGGAGTTTGAGGATGAAGATCCTCTCACACGTTGAAGCTCTGTCATCATGTATTTCACGCGAGACGAGCTTCATCAAAGAGAATTTAGAAGCTATGGGGAAGGTTGCAATCTTTTGCGACCAATATGGGTGGTGGCTGAGGAGCTGGGGGTGCAGGTGATGGAGACAAGAAAGAGGGTTCTCGGTGAAGGGCATCCTAACACCTTGAGCAGCATGGCCAACCCCGCATCAACATTTTGGAACCAGGGGCGGTGGAAGGAGGCTGAGAAGCTGGAGGTCCAGGTGATGGCGACAACAAAGAGGGTCCTCGGTGAAGAACATCCTAACACCTTGACCAGCATGGCCTTCGGAACTCTTGCTCTTGCTTTGTCCCCTAACCACCCTTGCCGAAACTAGATAGAGCTGTCGGCCACCAACCCCCCCCCCCCCCCCCCCCCCCCCCCCCCACTCTTATCCTCAGACCCGACTTGCCCTGCCTCGCCGTTGTGCCCCTAGCACTCACCTCCGTCTATCTCCTCTCCTGTCCGTTAAACTCATCCTACATCTTTCAAGTTCGCCTTGGACCTTCTTCTCCGAAGTCCCCTTCGATATTCTCCAGTCTGTTCGCTTCTTCCTCCCCTCATTCTCAATTGTGGAGCAGTCAGACAATCATCTAAATGCCCACGTACCATGATTTCGCCTTTGCCAGTGACTTGTGACAGAAGTCCAACCACGTCACTACAACCATTTCTAGCCCCACCTGGAAAGTATCAATCGAAAGCTGAAGCTTCGATAAACACTTTGCCGTAGGAATTCACTGTGATGTGATTGTATTGACTAGGGGATTGATGTTGCAAGGCTATCATGAAGCACAACTGGATGATGCGGCTCTTTGGATGATCACTTACCAGGTTGTCCCACATCAACCCTTCTTCGCCTCACAACACATGAGCATCACTTATGGCGACGCATCCCGACAATGAAGCGAATCCCATGGCATGGAAACAACATCTGGAGCAATTGCAGCACAGCGGATTTGTTCATTTGTCCGACTTGGAGGTGGGAATGGATGTCAAAAACATTCAAAAGCATAAGGTGAAAAAACACTATCAGGTTGCGGATTCGGATAACTGCATAGCTTGTATGGAAAATTCTTGGGCATCTGGTTCCCAGTAAATTTCCTTTTGAATTTAAGGCCATGAAAGGGGTTATCACCTACGCCCCCATAAAAAAAAACACAACGGGTGCCGAAGCCGACAATGGAGGTGTTGGTTCTGTTATGGGGTGCAGAGGGAGGGGTGATTGATGTTTACCTTGGTACCCATGTCGAGGCCATGACGCCCATTGACGAAGGACCTTCTTATGGATATGTGTTACCCTCAGAATATCTTCCTCCACCTCAGCATGTTTTCCACTTCTTTGCGACTCTTACTTCTCCCAATTATAGTGCTACCAACCTCCTCCAAAACAGCCCTCATAAACATCATAAGTCTCAACGAAATTCACAAATTAGAAATCTCTATAGTCTCCGGAAACTCATGCAGGTCGGAAGTCTTGTATCAGATCACAGAATCCTTTCTCTTAGACCAACACCGTATCATTTGTAACTTCAGGCCAGCGTTAGAGATATTCATAGTTTGGAGTTTGCCGACAGCATCCTCAGCACCATTGACCTTTTTATGTAAACAAATAAGTATGTCCCGTAATAATAAACGTAGCTTCATTGGATCAGCAATCAACTTTGAAGACTCAGTGGAGGTAAAGCTCTTGGATGCTTCGGTAGCACCAATTCTCAACTTGTCATTGGATACGATGCGTATGATTCCATCGAGCTTATACCCGATTTTTTAGGTCACTACGATCACGGTTAAGGCTAAGGGAAGAAGTATCGTATGCAATTTCGGAGCGAACACTCCGAAACGTACTCTAGGCGCCATTCTGCGATGTCACAGATGAGCCCCCAACGAGACGCCAAACCCAATAGGAAACAGCGGACACTGAGCGGTGGTTCTGGTTGCGTGACTACATTTAATCGCCGATCGCACCTGTTGACCATGCTGCTCAACCACACCCTCGCTTTTGATAACCTATGAGACACGCGATCGTGCGACACCAGCACCACGCCTCGTCTGCAAGGCGATGCCTTGAGTTTCCCAATCAGCAATTAGTAACAACCGCAAAGTCCTCCCGTAAAGGGCGCGTACTGCCTAAATGTCTTCGGTCAGGTGGGCACATGTGCTCGGGTTGATGTGTGGGGTCAGGCAAAACCACCAGCTTTTTGGCCAGCACTCACCAAACACCGTCGCTTTCCTGCCGTTTCATCATCGTCGACATGGAAGCAATAGGCATCGCAATCGGAGTTCCTGGGCTTGCGGCTCTATTTCTGAAAGCCGGTCTCCAAGGCTACGAGGTTCTAACCAACGCCAAGGGCACCTACGCTGACGTCGACCACTACATCCACAGCATCAAGCTCGAACAACAAAAGCTTCAAGATTGGAGAGACAACATTAATCGAGTCAAGCTATCAGACGACCCCAACGCGCCTGAGAGGGAGCGATACCTCCTTATTATTGGGACGCTTGCTCGGATTGCTTGCTTGTTCACCAGTATGGCTGCTGTGGAGGACGAGTATGTCCCAACCGTCGAGCGCGTCGAGAACAAAAATTCAGTGAGGCGGCTTCTCCGCAGCTTTCGCCGACTTAGAATAGAAACACCCCAGCGCTCATCGTCTCCTGCGAACTCCCGCTACAGAATGGAAGAAATATTACCACATAATATGATTAGTGATAAGCTCGAAGTGCTTGGAAAAAAGGTTGAGAAGTCGGACATATCTACCCAGAGCATAAAGTGGGCTCTTCTTGATAGGAAAAAGCTTCAAGAACTCTTGGAGCGACTAAGTGGATACACCCAAAGTCTTATTGACATTAGTAGACCGTTGCTGTCTGCTTCTGGTATGTTCTAGGTACATGTCCAATACGAAGTAACTACAAAATATAACTCTTCAATAGCGTCTCGGTCTACAGAACGCCAATTCATGGTGCCGTTTCCTCACAATCCGAACTACGTGGAGCGGAAAGATGTTCACGGCCAGCTAGACGAATTGCTGACGCCGAAGAACGATATCCAGCCTCGGGCTGCGCTATGGGCACTTGGAGGAATGGGGTAATGAGCCGTTTCCCGCCAATGGGAGCTTCAGCTAACTTTAAAAAGAAAGACGACTATTGCTGTTGAGTACTGTTATCGGTGTTGGAGAAAACGGTCAGCTACAAGCATATTCTGGGTACATGCGAATTCCGAGGAGACCTTCCAAGCCAGCTATCAAGATATTGCCAAGCGGATCGGGATTAAGGGACTGGATGAAAATCAATGTGCACTTCAAGATGCGGTAAAGCACTGGCTGGAAAGTTCGGAAAGCGGAGAATGGATCCTGGTCATCGACAATCTCGATAACCTCGAAATCGAAACCAAGTACATTCCTATACGACAAGGCACGATTCTGTTCACAACACGCGATCGTCGCATTCGCGGCGATCCTCGATTTGCTGTGCCGAAAAACGCCATGATAGAAGTACAAAAGATGAACCTTGCCGAGGCATCTTTGATGTGCAAAACCCTCGGAATGGCTGACGATTCAGATCCAGCGCAATCGAGCGCCCAGATCGAGCTGCTGGAACTGCTGGAGTATCTTCCTCTTGCAATAGCGCAATCTGCGGCCTATATACGAAACACCAGTATGACCACACAACAGTATACGGAGCTTTTCAAGGAAAGCGTGGACAATCAGGCGATTTTGCTTGACAAACCTCTCTACCGGTCCTCAAAGGAAGATTGCAACTCTTCCGAGTCACGTACTGTAATGAGAACTTGGGCTATCACAATCGATAAGATAAAAACCGAAAACCCCTTGGCTCTTGAGATATTGCAGTTCATGAGTGTCATGGACCCAGAGAAGATCTCCTTGAAGTTAATCCATGCTGTTCCCCACTTTGAAGAGGCCGGAAACTTGATCCTATCAGAGGCTATTGGTCTGCTGCTCAGCTTTGCGCTCCTCACATTGTTAGAGTCATCTGACTATCACTTGCATCGATTAGTTTCCTTCTGGAGTAGGGCGACAATGCGAAGAGAGCAGAGAAATAATATCCTACATGTTGCGGCAGAGTCATTGCAACGGTCTTTCCCAGAAGATATGGTGGCACATCTGCCAACATGTTCCCAGTTATTGCCCCATACCACCACCCTTCTGCAGCACATTCAGGCGAGTGACATAGAGTTTGATGAAATCATGGTGTTGCAAGGCTTCATAGCGGCTGCATTTAATGTCATGGGAGAGTACGACAAGGCACTGGAATGGTATCAACGGGCTCTAGGCGGCAAGGAGAAGACGTTCGGGAAGGACCACCCAGAAACTCTGGCCACGGTCCACGACATGGCGGGGGTGTTCGGCGCCCAGGGAGAGTACGACAAGGCGCTGGGATGGTATCAACGGGCTCTGGACGGCAAGGAGAAGACGCTCGGGAAGGACCACCCTTCCACTCTGG
>ML220151.1:48412-79027 GCA_004786065.1 Ascodesmis nigricans | reverse complement strand
CTCCTCCTCCTCCTCCTCCTCCTCCTCACTCTCCTCCCAAACAACACCATCGCCACAATCGGCCTTTCATCCTCCCCCGCTGTCTGCTCATCGCTGTCTATCCGACCCGCTACTATCACCGCCACCGCCTACCCTCCTCCTCCACAGCGATGACAACAGCCTCCTCTCCGCACCACCAGCGCCGCCGCTCCGTTCCCGCCAATCCATCCTCTGCCGCAGCATCGCACCCATCCGTCGCCGCCCGGCGTCTCTCTAACTCGCACATCATGCAGAGCGCTGGCAGCCGCGAGCGGCGCCGTCTGCATCAGCGAATCTTTGACTTTTTCTTCTCGACGAAACCGCACTCAACATCATCACAGCAGCAGAGTGGGCGGCCGCAGAGACAGCCGCAACAGCATAGGGCACAGAACAGGAAGAGTCGGCAGGGGAAGGTGGCGCCGTTGGTGATTGGGAAGCCGTATGATTTCGTGCATGTCAATAAGGTGGGGATCGATCAGAGGACGGGCGATTTCACTGTGAGTTTAGCTGTATTTTTTTGTTTTTTTGTTTTCTTTTTTGGGAATTTTGGGGACAAGGGCTGATGATGAAAAGGGCATCCCTGAGGAATGGAGAGAGCGACTCGGAATGATTGAACAAGCCCCTGCGAGACCAGTTCCCGCGCACGCTCAGAACGGGTTCATATAGTCCTGTGCGGGATTTTGATGCTCGACGACGAAGACGACGAGTTACGGATTCTGAGCGACCATTTCGCTCGCCGAGTCGGATCATTCGGGAAACGTTTCGAAACAAGCCTCCCCGTTACGCACACACGCACACAGCTTCCCGTCATCGCCCTCGTCATCGAACTATCCACCACCATTTCCTACCGTCGTCCCTCATTTGCATCCCCCAGCGTCCCTAGTGTCGGCATCCGTCGTTTTCCGTCCATCACGAGTTTCCTGCCTGTCTGTCTGTCAAATCTTCTTGTTTCCTTCCCTTTTCTTTTTCTTTTTCCTTATGTTTCATGGCGTTCTAAAGGCGTTCGTTTGTTGTTTTTGTTGTTGTGATTCCCTGGCTTTTACTGTATCGTCTGGTCTCATTTGAATCGTGTCATTTCTTTTGATCTTGTTGGATTGTTGACTTGTGTTTTTCGATTTTAACACACTTTATTTTCGTTACACTCCCTCGAGTCGCTGGTCATATTATATGCTAGTTCCAGTTAGTAATATGGGCCGCGCTGGATAATAGCTTATAGCTTCGATTTTACCTATTACTACTACTGCCGTGCTAGTTTAACGGTTCTGTTCTTTGTAGCCGGGGAAATGTGGTATTACTGCTACGGTATATGCAGCTTGTCAACGGGTTATCGCGCTGCGTTTTACTGTCCTTCCCACCCTCCGATCGAGTCCGATCCCTCCCTCCGAATCGCTTTCTTCATTCCTCCCTGCTTTCCTGGATGTTACTCCATCAATCCGCCCTTCCACGCGGAATTGAACAAGGAGTGGTGAAAATTGGAATCGATAGATGATTCTATGTTGTTGTTGATGTTTTGTTTTCTTTTTCTTTTTTGTTGTTGTTTCTTCTTTTCATTTATTTTGTGCTGGTTCGGCTGTGAGCGCGTGCCAGTGCGTACACCCAAAGTGGAAGCGAGGGCGGTGTTGTTCGTTTTCATTTTTATTTTTTTCCTTTCCTTTCTGCTGGTTTTTTTATTGTTTTGGAGCGGGTTGGAGTGGGAACTTTTGGTTGCGTTGAGGAGGAAGGATCCTGTCATGTCGTTTGTTTTTCAAGTTAAGTTAGCGTATTTCGAGAATTGAAATACCGGTGGATGATTTTGAGGCCGAGTCGGGTTGAGTCGAGTCGAGCCGGATTTGAGAACTTTTCCCAAAGCTGTTGATTTTTTTTTTTTTTTTTCTTTTGAATGGGATTGGAAATGAAATCGAGTGATCGCTGGTTGAATTTCCCCCCAAGTATCAGCCTTCATGGCTATCATATGCATGGCTGTCACTGGACTTCCAGTGTCCAATACAGTGTCCAATACAGTCTCCCATCCATCGTCTGACTCTTCTGTCTGATTCGGTGGTCACAGAGACGGGGGGGGGGGGGGGGGGGGGGGGGGGGGGGGGGGGGGGGGGGGGGGGGGCACGACAAGGCGTCCCCTCGGCTACACAGAAAACACCGCATTCGATGTGAGTTTGAGAGAAGACGGGAACCTCTAGAACCGTGTAGGAAATGGGTGTGGTGGCTGCGGGGTCGGCATTTGAGTCATCTACTATCAAGTGATACTGGTAGATTTGAAGAAAGACAAGTCGGCGGAGGATGTGGGGATAATAGTATCCGTGATGATGGATTCGGACGGAATGTTGAATTTACCCCCATGGGCACAACATAGATGATTGATAGGTATGCTTCCAAGTCATTATCCCTGACTCAGCTGATCATGCGAGACACTCGTAATCTGGGCGTTCGGGGTTCATGCGGACGGTCGTGAACGGGCCTGAAGACCACCCAAAAGTACCTTTCAAGACCGTTCAGCGCCATAAGTGTGAGTGTGAGTGTGGGAAATAGTGGTAGCATGATTGACGAAGACGTAATGAAGACGAAAAAGATGAAAAAGACGAACAAGACGAACAAGACTGCAACATCAGCAAAGCCTCGATCCCTAGTCTCACCCTAGTCTCACCCACCACCAGCCACCCGAGCGCCATATGTAACGTCGAGCTTCAGAAACCAACATCAAATCAACCCTAACCGCAATGACACATCTCACCATCCAGCTCAAGTTCAAGTTCGCGCATTGTATTCCCGCGGCACGTACTATACGCGCTATAATTCCCGTAACTATAATACCCTCTACTCTACACTGCACGAAGTATCGTAAAACCCCGCCTGCTATAGCCTAGTACTCTACTAGTACTACAACCGTGACCCACAGCTCCCAGTAGTAGTACATGATCTCCCGCATCCCCAGCTTCAGCCACAGTCAGTCAAAAGTTCGAGTTACGTGTCATCCCTCCCTTCTCTCCCTCCCGTTCACTCCCCTCCCGACCCCGTCCCTCTCTTTTTCCGCAGTCCTCGCATCTCTACTCATATCATCATCATCGTCAAGGACACTATCCATCTGCGCGGCCACGCCCACCCTTCCCGCGCGAGGAAGCACACCTCCGGGGATTCCCGCTCCAATGCCTGGCGACAGTAACGGCAAAAACGCTCTTCCTCCTGGTCCTCGGAGCCCGTTACGCGTGGTAGTCAGTTTCAGTGCCGGAGTGGCAGTTGTCGGTGCCGATTTCGGGGGTTCTACTTCCTTCGCTGGTGCCGTCGGGGCCAATGGTCCCAGTTGCGGAGGATGTGGTGACGGCGGCAACCTCAACGGTTCTGTGACCGAGCTTCTCCGTGGTCTCAGTGTACTAGTACCAGCATCCGTATCAACTCGTGGCGGATCAATCCGGGTGTTTTCATCAACTGGGAGGGGCGGGGAATCGACGTCATCAACCGTCCAAGTAATCGTACTCTCTCTCCTCTCCTCCGCATTATCCCCCTCCTTCACCAACTCCCTTCCCCCATCCCCCTCCTCCTCATTCACCTCTAGTTGTTTCCACTCCCCCACCCTCCTCTTCCGCGCCTCCTGCACCCTGACCATAATCTCCCGCAGCTCCGAAATTCTCACTGGCTTGACCAAAAACATATCCGTTCCCGCACGCTTTGCCTCCAGCCTCGCTTCCTGGTTCGAGAGCGCGGTGAGCGCGATGATTGTTGCTTTCTGCGGGGGGCGTTGTGTGGCGGCGGCGGTGGATTGCGGGAAGGATGAGGAGGAGGAGGGGGAGGAAAAAGCGGCGAGCCGCTCCGCCTCCAGCGAGCGGATTGCTCGGGTGGCTTCGGTGCCTGTCATTATCGGCATTTGTAAATCTGTCCCGGATAGAATCGTGTCAGCATCAGTACCAGCAGCCTTAACTCCCCATCAATCATCCATCCATACTCCTACCTCCCACAGCAACTGGGACGGAGAAAACGGGAAATGACAAGCCCGGGAATAATGGAAAATCTACGCACCCATCAAGATGACATCAAACCCCCTTCCCTCGCCTGGTGTCGTCGAATCCCCCATCGCATCCCAGCGCTCCTGCACCAACCGATACGCCTCGAGCCCATTCCTTGCTTTGGTGTACTCATACCCAGCGCGCTCAAAAAATGTGCTCAGCAGCTTCATATTGATTTGGTTATCCTCGACGATGAGAACAGATGGCAGCTTGGATTTAGAGCACTGGGGTATCGATTTCCGATTCTGTGACGGGACGAGGGAGGTGGCGGGTTCCGGCGGTTGCGGTTGCAGGATCGGGACTGTAGGTCTTGCTGTTTCTTTCGGAGCCGTTGTCGGTGTCGTTGTGGTCTGTTTCGGGGACGTGGACGACGGCGGTGTAGGCGGATGATGTCGCGGTGTCGCATTATCCCCTGCCCCAGCTCCCACACCAACAGCCGCGCCCACCACTTTCGCCAACTTTCTGACTCCATAAGGTCTTGAAAGATTGACGACCCTATTCCTGACCCTCTTGGGACTATTTGGCGACACGGGTCTCCCGAGCCTTCCTCTCCCAAGCTCCATAATCGGTATTACATTCCCTCTTCCGATGTCCCCTCGCTCTCCGCCGCGGACGCCGACATCATCATCCTCCAGCGCCTCCAAAAACCGATCCACATCCTCGCGGGTCCTCGTGATGGCGATATCCACTTCCCCGACCGCGAGCGCCTCGAGACCTTTCGGCGCAGGCACGATCCGCATCCCCAGCAGCTTCGTGAGCGTATTGGCCAGATACGTGTAGATTGCTTTTTGGGCGTCGCCGGCGCCCTTGAGGGTCACTGATTCCAATCCCCCTTTACCATCACTACCATGACTACCATCATCAACAGGGGCATCAATGTCAAACCCAATCAAACAAGCAATCTTCCCACCCAAGATCTCGCGGGCAGCACGGATATCGATCTCAGTCGGGGAGGGGGAGGAGGGGATGTGGGAATCCAGCTTGAGGGTGACGCATACATCGGTGCCGACGTCGACCTGGCTTCTGACATCTATTGTGCCGGCAATCTCGTCGACGAGTTGACGGACGATGCTCATTCCGAGGCCTACAGCACATTATAAATGTCATGTGCTTCTAGAAAAAAAAGCTTGGATGGGTGATGGATGATACGTACCTGTTCCCGAGTGCAGGTTCATTTCCTGCATAAACGGAGTAAAGAGGCTATTTTTCAAAAACTCTCTTGAAATCCCGCGGCCAGAGTCGGCGACCGAGAGAATCGTTTTGTCGCCCTTCATGTACAAACACACCCTAACCCAGCCTTCATCCGTGTACCTATGGTCATATCAGCTCCATCTACTCCACCAAAACCTACTCCCAGACCTCCACAAAGGAGACCTACTTCAGCGCATTCGTCATCAAATTCAATGCGACCCTCCTAAACGCTCCCGGCGGAATCACAAACCTCCTCTCCACGACGGCCGGATCGACCTCTACAATCACATACACATCATCCTTCCTCTCCCCGCCGCTCCTTCTACTGCTACTGGGCCTCTTTGGTTCCGGCGTCTCACTGAACCTATACCCGACATACGCAGCCTCCGCCACCTCCTCGACCAGCGCCGCCAGATCTACATCCTTCTCCAGCGGCTCCGGGGTCAGGTTTGTTACTGCTTGCGCCATGTCCGTAACGTGCTCGAATGCTTTTTCGTGGGTTTTTTTACTCTGGTGTTTCCGCAGGTTGGCGCGCGTGTTAAGTTTCGTGAAGCTGAGGACGTTCTCAATGGTGTCAAGCAAGGTGCGGCCACAGCTGGTAATGGTGGAGACGAGATCGCGCTCGTATGAGGAGAGGATGGATTCGGCGAAGAGTTCGCAGCTGGCGAGGATGCCGTGGAGTGGAGAGCGGAGCTCGTGGGAGATGGTGGAGATGAAGTTGCTTTTCGCGACATTTGCTGGCAGGCCGAGAAAGTTAGCCACTGTTTAACACTGGGGGATATTCACTGACTCACCGCTTACAGACTGTACTCGTGACACCTCCGTCATAATACTATCGCAAAACGCAGCCATAAAACTCCCCTCTACATCACCACGCAATACCCTAACCCCCGAGCACGTCCACGCGAACCCGACCGCAAACACCTTGCCGACGTAATCATACAATGGTATAAACATGACGCTCCTACTCCCTGGGAGAAACCTCCTCAGCACATTCACAATCTCCAGATTCTCCGGTGCCTCGTGCACAAAATGGCCCTCAACATCAGACGTCCCCTCCGGATCCACCGTAACCCCGATAACCGGATGCGTTGCGTCTCTGCTCCACGCGAAAATACACCCTCTCGGCCAGCTCTCCGTCAGATTCCTCAAATACGCTTCCGTGAGCTGCGCGGCATCGACACCAGCAGCACCAGGCGACGTCGCAGGCCTGTGCGCCGAAAACCCGATAATGCCAGACCGCTGTCGTGAATCGATACTGCGATTCCCACGAACCTCCTCAGCGTTGACGGCGTCTGACGACGTGTGGTTGAATGAATCCCTTCGCTCTCCGCCAGGAGCTGTAAAATCCAGGAGGCCCTCCAGATCCGGGTTCGCAAAGCAGACGCCGTCGACGGCCATGGCATCGTGCATGAGTTCCGCTGCGCGCATGAAGAGTGTGCGGTGGTGAGCGGCTACGTTCATCGGTAAACTTCCTATTGTCGATGTTGAACTGTAGGAACCGTCGCCTCTGGATTCTCGTATTCGTGTTGAGGATTCGTCGTCTGGGAGGAAGTACGGGGTTGGAGGTTGGCGGGTGAGAAACTGTGGATCAAACGAAGTTGGCGGCGAAGAATCCGAATCCTTCTTCTGCTCGATCGGAATGGGCGGGGAGCGATCATGAGGTGCCTTAAAAGGCACACCATAATTCCCGAGAAACGGGACCGGGGAGTCAGAATCAAACGACTCGAACCTTGTATCCTCTTCCTCGGCAGGATGTTTCGGCGCCGCATCTGGATCAAAGTAGGAGGTAACCTTTTTCCTTTTCGAGGCTGCGTTCCTGCTAGAGGATGACGATGATGGTGGTTCTGGTTCTGGTTCTGGTTCTTCTGGGACCTCCGGGACTGGAGTTTTCGGCGACACCTCCCCCGAGTATTGTCGATCGCGTTTCATATTCCTCCTCTTCGCGGCGCGCTTTTCCCATTTCTCCCTCTCCGTCTTCCTCCGCTGTTTTGTATTCTCCATCCTCTCATCATCGAATCGACTCGACTCCTCATCTGCGGTCTCAACACGCATACTTCCATCTGCCTGTCCCGTCAACGGTACCTTATCGGGTGAGTAATTTCCGGCGATAAATCTCGACAACGCAATTTCCATTCTCCGTCCCCTCTTCTTCTCGCGTTCTCCACGCACAACATCCATATACCTCATCACGGATCTCGACAAAGTCTGGAACGTCCTCGTATACTGTACTCTATCAACGTCTCCCGGGTCTGGATCCTTATAACAGGCACACAGGACCCCAATCACTGATCCCGACTTTGTGCATATCGGCATTCCTGCGAATCGCGTCATGGTAGGCCAGCATCCCTTCCACTTATCTACACCCAGACGGGGGCATTAACAAACCATCTCCCAGCAACCCGCCATCTCCAGAGACGAAGGCAACACTCACGTTCAACCGCCAAATCCCTACTCAACATCTCTTCCACCTTCCTCGGTCCCTTCTTCCTCATGGGCGTATCCAAAAACACGGAAAACAGCTCGACCCTCCCCTTGACCCTCTTCCTGGACGTGCCTGTGGACGGGAACATGTCGGCATCCACCGATCCGGGGGGGTCCACACCCGTAAAATGCGTAATCGCCTGCGCAGAGTCCGCGACGAGATACTCGCGATGCTGGTCCGCAAACACCACAACCGCACGATCCGCACCGAGCAACCTCTCTGCCAATAACACCAGCGAGCCTAGTACGGGGTCACCGGCGGTGAGAGGCGTCCCGGTCCAGGAGCCGTGACTCTGGTCGGTGTCTTCGGATGACGAGAGACTGCATTTCGGGTCGCGATGGTAGGGGTCATGGTATTCGTCGTCGGAGTAGGTGGGTGTGATGGTGGGCTCGTAGTATCTGCATGTCAATGATCAGCGGTAGGAACAACCAGGAGGAGGAGTAGGAGCAGGAGGAGAGAGCGGATGGTACACAACTTGTAGAGCTCCCGCGTACGGAGAAGTTCGAGGGCTTCGTGGGTGTAGGAAGAATCCGGGGAGGGGGTTTCCTCCTTCTCAGGCATTATTATGGTCGCGGCGAGGACGTTCTTCGTTCTTCCCTCTTCGTGAATCGTGGTTATGCGTGAAGGATCGCGGAATCGAGATTCGTGTGTCGTGGATCGTGTTTCCCGCTGCTCGTGAGGGTGTGTGGGTGGTGGAGAAGGGGTGGGGGGTGGGGGGTGGGGGGTGGGAGGGGGTTTGTTGTCCCAGCACGTTCTGTTCACGCAGGGGAGGGGTGGTGGTGGTGGGTTATGTTGGTATGTAGCGGGATCGATCAAACACTGCTAGCAGCAGAGGTCGTCAGGGACGTTTGCAGAAGGGACGTGAAAGGCGCTGGGTGGAGTTTTGCTGGGAGGAAGATGGTTTCTCTGGTGGCGCACCTCGAACCTGCTCTTTCTGCTCCTTCCCATCTCCACGCGTGTCCAAAGTGAGCAAATCCATGATGTCATCCCGCTGGCGCACTATGTGTCCTGAATCCCGATCCACAACCATGACAAACCATGACAATCCCATCCGGTATCTCCAATCCCCGAGTATCTCCCATGGCGATAGTCAGGAACCTCCGACATCGTCCTCCAGCATCGCGGGGTCTATAACACCCTTAATTCCAGCCTCAACCCGTCTCCACGTCCGCGGATCGTCCCTGGCCGTGGGGTTGGTCCCAGACGTGTGTCGCAGAGGAGTCGCATCTCATCTCTCCCCCCGCGCCGGATTCAACATCCGCACGAATGAAGACCAGGAACCAAACCTGCGTCCTCCAGTGTTCGACATCTTTCTCGTCGAAAACGGCGGGGGTGGATGAGGGGGTGGTGGGACCCTGGCGTGCCTGGTTTTCGAGGTTGGACGGGGGTTGGGTGGGGAACAAATGACGGCATAGAGTACATAACGGGGTGACACGATGCCCACAAGGCAGGAGACAGTCCCCGCGATCGAGGGATGTTGAGCCGCTTTGGTTCTCGCCAAGGTTCATGATGTTAAGTGAACATACGAATACAAGCTCGCGAGGTAGCACAAAATGATCAGCAGTAGAGTACTCTACAAGGCGAACCAAAACAACAGCAAAAATCTACAGTACCTGGGATTCCCGCATGGTCACCCACTGCAGTACTAACCAGGCGATACGATGCTTAGATATGGCTGAGCGGACGGGAAGCCTCGTTTTCATCGTTCTGTGACCGTAGATGATGAAAGTCTTTTTAAGTTGAAGATAACCTTACATTTGAAGTTCTGTTCGACATGTCACCATGCTGTATGCTAGTTTCTCGCGCCATATCCCGAAGGGACGCATGTGCTAAAATGATTACAAACAAACAAAAAAATAAACAAACATGTCACCGTGATCGAAGGAAACGAGGTCGCAGACGAAGCTGCAAAAGAAGCCGCCAGACAGAGCCAACACAAGAACGCGCGACGCTTCGGGGCGGCCTCAATAACCTACGTCGCCCAGAAACTGAGAGAGAAAACGGGGAAAGAAGAGAGAGAATGGGCAGCCAAAACATGCGGGAAATACTACCCGTAGCGATTCAAACTCCCCAGAACTCGGACACCTGACCGAACAGCAATGAAGACCTGTAAAAGCCTCGCGAGCAGATACTTCAGATTCGCTACAGACAAAGGCTTAACCGCGGAATACTTGAAACGAATAGGGAGAGCCACAAGCGACGAATGTTGGTGGTGCAGAGAACCTCGACCAAACCGAGAACACCACTTTAAAGACTGCAGACACTGGAGAAGGCAACAGGAGAAGCTGTGTAAAGACCTAAAGCAAGTTGACCTCACGAAAAGACACGCATTCTCCACTATATTTGCAGAACGGAGGGCCACAGCGGCCATTCTGAACTACTTGGAAACGACGGACGTAGGGAAGGTGCAGAATGACTCGGAAATAAGAGAGAGAAGAGAATCGGGCGGAAGGGTGGGGGTGGGAGCAGCAGGAAAAGGGAGAGGCTGGAGCAGAAAAAGAATGAGAGAGAAGTGGGAGATGTGGAGAGGAAGAAATGGAGAGGGGAGAGGAGGGAATACAAATACCAAATTGGAAAGAAAGAGGAGAGAACGTGCTTAGCAGCGTGCTAACACAACTCAAAAGGCGGCCATCGCCAGCGTGAAAGGTCGGCGAGAAATAGGGTGACCGTGGACGAACCTCGATGTATTCAGAAGGCCTGTAAGAAGTAGAACTAAAAAAAAAGGGAGGGGGAGGGCGGAGGTTGTAGAGTAGGTGACGTGCCATATCCCAAAGGGACGCATGCGCTTAAATGATATCAATCAACAATCAATCAATTAATCGACAACGCGGTCATCAAATCCCGACCGAACAACCCGCGACCTACATCCAACCGCAGAGAAGAAGAAGAAGAAAAGGAGGGCAAAGATGCCACCGGGCAATCTGAAGGAGGGGGGAGCTCGAGAGAATGGGGGGAGGAACGCGGAGAGGAACGAGGAGGAACGCGTCACGGCGAGCCTCGAGAAATTCTCGACCCTCGCCAACACAACCAACATAGTCGACTTAACCACGAAAGCACGCTCCACAGATGATCTGAAGAAAATCCCGAGATTCGACCCTAAGGAGCGAGCCTCGGCATCACGGAAGCGACCGCGATCAGGGCTACCACTGGTGGAGGACTTCACCACTGCGGAACTCACGAGCCTGATTCAAGAAGCCGTCAAAACAGCCCTGAAAGAGACGAATAAAGAGATCGATCTACTGCGAAAAGAAGTTGCGGGGCTGCAAAAGCGACTCTACTCTCTGTGCGTGAGAATAGCCACAGCCCTCAAATCAGCGGCAGCAATACCCGCACCCTGGGAAAGGAGAAGCGCAGCCTGCCTAGCACGCCCGCGGCCTCACCCCCAGCAGACCTCACATGGGCCCAGCGAGTAGAGGCAGGACTCCTTCCGGCCCCCAACGACGGAGGATAATGGAAGGTAGTCTCACCTCGCAGGACAAGAAAGCAGGCCAAAGAAGAATCAGACATATCACCCAAAGACCACACCACCAACGCGGAACGGAGAATCATGATTAAGAGGAAGAACGAGAATGGACCCTGCCCAGCGTCGGTCCTAGTAGTGGCAATGAATGCCGCTCTCAGCAAAGCCAGAGCTCCCCCTCATATCCGGGTCCAAAAAGTGGAAACCAGCGAGAAAGGGACAGTCACGGCTTGCGTGGGACCCAAGGCCACTGGCCTAATGGCTTTGAAATTCAAAGACTCTCCTAAAGGCAACAAATGAGGTTGACATCAGTATCGAGCAAATGGAAGCCAACGAAACGTGGCATAAGCTAAAGCTCCACGCAGTGAGCCTCGACCGATACTATTACCCCGACGGTAAAAAACTACGGGAAAAAGAACTTCCGCAACTGAAAGAGGACATCCTGAATGCATACCCGGAGTTAGATCTCCCTCTCAAACAAAGGTGGCTCCTCCACCTGGAAAAGCTACGGGAGAGGGCCAACACAGCCTCCCACTCAACTGTGATAATCACACTGAAGCCTGGGAAAGACGCGGAAAAAGTTCGGAGAGAAGGACTTTGGATCTACGGAAAGCGACACGCAATCGAGAGATATATACAAGCGGGCCCCGATGCTTTCTGCGAAATCTGCTGTGGCTGGGGACATGGAGCTCACTGCGAGCATGCCGACAAACCCGCCTGCCTACTATGTGCAGAAGGTCACCGAACCAAACACCACGAATGCCGAGAGGAGGGGTGTAAGGTAGGCCTAGGGAAATCTGCCGCCACCTAGTGAAGAGATGCTGCAACTGTGGAGGAGCACATACAGCTAGATCAGATGAGTGCAGCAAGAAACGAGAAGCTCTGAAGGCTGCGAGAGAACGTATCTCTCAGAGACAGCAAAAGCCGCCAACGCCACGAACTGAAACGCCGGTTCAAGAACCCAACGATACCGAAATGAGAAACCAAGAAGAGGAACTATGAAGGTGGTTCAACATAACTGCCGGAAAAATGGGGAGGTGACTCAAGCAGCCCTCCAAGCGGTGACGAGGGTAGAAACCGACGTCGCCTTCTGTATGGCCCGGGTGTCAGTAGATAGGGTGGCGCTTCCGTGGTACGGTTCTACGGTAGCAACGTCCGTACGTGCTCTCGTAGTTAGAAGCTAGCGTATGTGTTGTGCTGTGCCGTTTTTCTACTGTTGTTGTCGGCGAGCGTCATGCTAATCTTACAGCCTCAGCACTAAACCCCAAGCCCTGAGCCCTACATGACCGCGTTTCCGACTCGTCCAACATCCACCTCTCCATTCCAGCATCGCCATATAACATCGAGGCGTTAGCCCACAACAGCGGCTATCGAATTGAAAGCGGATATTGTACTGCTAAAAGAGCAAGGATACTCAAGAGGCCGCCGCAGGACAAGCAAAATCAATCATGCGGCCTTCACAATATATGAGCCAACACAAGGGAATCGAAGAAATAGGGTACTGATAGCAGTATGCAAAGATGGTGGGCTGGTAAAGGAACAACGTATAGACATAGCGGATACACCAGATATCACGGTCCTAGACATCCGCAAAAAACAGGCTGACGGCAGAGAATGGACTATGAAAATAACGAATGTATATGACAACTGGATAGAAGAAGGAGAGACGCACCAAGAGGAACAAGAAAGAAGAAATGACAAGTGGAATAGGTGGAGGAGCATTGATGAAGTGGACTGGACAGCGATCATAACAAACCGGACTGTAATAACAGGGGACTTCAACGCTCACAGCCCTTTATAGAACCCACACTGTACCGGAAAAACGAACGCAGACAGACTGGAAAGCATGGAGTTGAAGGAGTGAATAGACCTGAAGGCCTTAGCGACACAGAAGCGGTGTTTTTTTGGCAATCCTGTTTCCCCCTTATTTCAACAAACTCTACCCTCGGCGTTTGGTAGCGAAGTTGTGAAATCCACGCCACTGAGCCAGGAGAAGAATAGCGACACCTATACCTAGAAGAAGAAGTATAGCCCCATTACATTTACCCCGCAACCTGTCGCAACTTGCGACAGGTTGCGGGGTACGGTTCACATCTCCATTCTGTGCATGTCCAACTTATCCGTTTTTGTGTATTCTCGGCGAATAAAATTGTCGGCCGAAAAACTATGACGATTACCCCATGGTTTTTATGAATTATGCTGGCTCCCGCTACTTCCGCGCAGCTCAACACAGATTCCAGTTCCTCATTGCCACATGTTGAACCTTGGATTCATGACCCCAAAAGGTTTTACACAGGTCGGAAGAAATTGTATGATATCCAATCAGAAGAGCAAGAGGGGTTGGTGACGCTGATTGAACGGACATCACGTACTGTATTGGCATTAATCGCCGCTTAATCGTCGCTTCTAGCGCTGTCCAACTACCGCTACACCGTTTCACGTACAACTTCTCATACATTATGACGGACCAGTCGGCATCGCCGAGTTCAGCCCTTTTCTACAATGCGGAACACAAATATATTTTGTACGGCGATCCTTCCGCAGTTGCCCGGTTACTCAGGATCCAAGCCACGTTGACGATCGTGGAGATGTTAAACGTGTTAATGTCAATTGTTTTTTTCATCTTGCTTATCACAGTATCCTGATCTGAGTGGCTGTCAAAAGCCGTCTGGTTCAATTTAGGAGTAACGCTTACCAGCTTATGTTCAACTTGGCAGTATATTGGGATTGGTGGAAACGGGATTGAGCTTTGGAGAGTCGTTCCATCCTAGGTCGAGAATTTCTCGGGGTTCGTTTATGATGGTCGTATACAATATCTCGAGTCTCAAGTTGCTCCCGCTGGTAGAGGTTGAAGGGACTAATTGGTCCAATATGATTGACTAATTGATTAATGAGGAAAAGTAGATTTTGATATTGTAATAAACATCATGCTGGTGATATGTAGTGAAGACCGAATTGCCCGTTATTAAACCTGCTGAGGACAACACTAAGCTATGTAAACGAATAACCTTCCCATCTCCACCCTATCCCTGGGCCCTGGTCCATATTCCGACAAACCCCACATCGTCAACACCAGTTGGACATCACAGATGGTACGTAGTTAGGCATCAGTGCCCAGTACATCGCAGATGGTACCCAGTTAGGCATCACAGATGGCGCAGGTTGGATATCACAGACCTGCTCACCCCATCCCCCTCACCATCACCACCCCATTCACCAAACAACACCGCTGTTCCAAACCAAACTCACAAACTGTGCAAGGGGAGATCGCCTGTGCATCGATCATATATTGTGGGACATATGTATTTGTCATCACTGGGCGTATCGTTTGTAGGCAACCCTGTTTCCCACAGACTGTGTGCAAGGGATGATCGCCTATGTGCACACGCTGCTTCACCACTGTACTCTTCTCCCACGATGATGCCGAAATACCATCCACATGCGTACTTGCAGAATGTAGGTCATTTATAAAATCAATATATTATCACCTCACTAACACTACAACAGCCTGAAGATTACACCCCGGATGAAATTTGATTTGGTTTTCCAATACATTTGGAATGCTCAGAGGCAGGTATGTATATAAAAGAATAATTATTGCAATTACTAACTTGTGTAGGCTGTAATAAAAGACAAGAATTATGATCCTTTACAACCCGTCGTTGCAGTCCCACCAATCACCAAAAAATGGAATTTTAAACGCGTCGATGAAATTTTGCGTGAAGTTCAGCAAATTAGGGCAGAGGAAGAAGGCAAAAACCAGGAAAGGCAGTCGAATTAAATATGGTTGAGAGGGGGTGGCGATGTCAACAGGGATGCGGAAGTTAGGAGCGAAGGAGTCTTTGTTTTTAGTTGTAATAGAGAAAGGTTCACTGCGTGATATATGGAAGCTTGAAGCCTTAACTTATGTGGTTGTTGCTGTACGACACGTATGTTGCTGGGTGGCGGCCATTCTCATCTATCCAGCCCCCTCAACCCTCCATCTCTGCTTTCCTCGATATGATGTTTGGATAGAGGGTAAGGAAATATGGAAGGAGTGGCAAAGGCGTAAGGCAACAAGAGGAGACCGATCTACTTCACAACTACCAATAATTTGTAGGTTACGGTAAGGAGTGCGAGAAAAACTTCTACAAGGCAAACCAAAACAACAGCAAAAATCTACAGTACCTGGGATTCCCGCATGGTCACCCACTGCAGTACTAACCAGGCGATACGATGCTTAGATATGGCTGAGCGGACGGGAAGCCTCGTTTTCATCGTTCTGTGACCGTAGATGGTGAAAGTCTTGTTAAGTTCAACATAACCACTAATTTTGAGTTCTGTTCGACATGTCACCGCCATGGCACCGACTAGAAAAACGCCCGTCCGAGCGACCGCGACCCCCCCCCCGACTTACGAGCCTGCTTGACCACACCCTCGGCCCTTCCGGCGTACCTTTTATCGCCCTCGCCCGGAAGAAGGCCGCGGAAGTAACGAGACTCCAGTCCAGCGTACACGCTGTGGACATCGCGACTCCCGCTCACCAGACCGCGTCGACCACCAATACCGACAATCCGTTCAACAATCCGTTGTCAGCGGTGCAGAGCCAGCAGAATGTGAGGAAGAACGAAAGGGCTCGCAAGAGACCCCACTCTGCAGGAGACCTAATGGAGGACTGCTCCACCAAGGATCTTCAGGAACTCGTGAAGAAGGCCGTCCGGGAGGCCATGACCCCCTGAAAATGGAAATTGAATCTCTAAAAGCAAAAATCGAAAGACTTTCAGGATACACACAAGAGCTGAACCACAAGGCTGGCGCACAACCCCGCACCGTTGATAAGCCCAGTAGTCCCCAAGCGACGATCTTCAATACCTCAGGTCGGGGCATGACTGGAGAGCCCACATGCAAAGAGGTCATAAACCACCTCTCTTGGGCCCAGGTGGCCGCATCCCCAGGCTAAGCAGGAGCTGCGGTACCAAGCCCTGGACAATGACAGGTAGTCAATAGGAAGAATGGCCGTTTATGCAACAACGCGCAGGCGGCATCCAACAAAGCAGAAAACCTGAAGCCTCTAAAAGGAGTATCAGACGGAGATAGGCGTCTAATCCTTCAGAAGCCCAATGAATTCCGGAGCGGCTGCCCACATCAGAGTCCAGAGAGTGGACATAAACACAAAAGGCACGGCCACAGTACGCCTTGGACCACATGCAACAGGAACCATGGCCCTGAAATACAAGGAAGAACTTCTCCAAGCGACCCGTAGAGTAGATGAATCCATTGTAGGTATTCAAGCTAATGAAACCTGGACAAGAATAAAGCTCCACGGTGTGAACCTCGCTCGCTACTGCCAGACAGAGCATGGGGGAGACCTCAAGGATTTCACAGATGATATCAAGAACGCATACCCCATGATCGACATGCCAATGAACCCCAAATGGCTCCTACGCGCGGAGAAACTTGCGGAGAGGTCTCACACACTGGCTCACTCCTCCGTCGTCATCACGCTTCGCAACAAGGACGCAGAGTGGATCTGTAGGAGGGGTCTATGGATTTACGGCAAATACCGCTCGGTAGACCAATTCCGGTCCGCTGGACCTGACGCCTTCTGCGAAACATGCTCTGGATGGGGCCACGCTGCCCACAGATGCGAGAAAGCTACAAAACCCGCCTGCATGCTATGCGGAGAAGAGCACCTGTCTAAAGAACACCGATGCCTGGTAGAAGGGTGCGGAGAGAGCATCGGTAAAGTCTGCAAACACCTGAAAAGGAAATGTTGAAACTGCGGAGGGAATCTTACTGCAAAGTCCGATGAGTGCCCCAAGAAACGTACTGCCATTAAAGCAGGCCGGGAGTACCGAGGACGACCCATAAACAAGGGTCAAGAAGAAAGCCTATTAACCGCATTCTCTCAACAGGAGGATCCAGCCACACCCCTCGAATTCCTTAACAAGACCATTCAATGAAGGTGGTCCAACACAACTGCAGAAAGAATGGAGAAGCAACTCAAGGAGCACTGCAAGCAGCGATCGAATTGGAGGCAGACTTGGTTCTCATACAAGAACAAGGACCCCCAAAGCGTGGTACAGTGAATCACGCCGCATTTACAATATATGAACCAGATAGGGGCGGCGATAACAGAAGAAGAAGTAGGGTGCTGGTGGCAGCACGCAAAGCGAGTGGGGTCAAGGTGGAATACCGTGCGGATATTACGGACTCTCCAGACATCATTATTATGGATGTCTGGAGAGACCACCTGGGCGGTGGCAGAGCGAGGTCTATCAGGATAGTCAATGTATATGACTCGTGGATCAATAACAGCGCTAGGGGAGTAAGGACAGCGACAGAGAGTAGAAGAAGGTGGGGGGAGTCTGTCAAGTCCGAGAAGCGACAGGCTGCAACCATATGGGACCCTGGCCCGCTGCCGAGGTATTGAAGAAGTTGACTGGAGAAAAGTAATCATGGGTCACAGTGATCACTGGAGATTTCAACGCCCACAGCCTAGTATGGAATCCACACTGCGAGACGTGCTACATTAGAAAACCTGATCTCGACCTACGGACTGATCTGCGCAAATGATACAGCCACATACATCCGACCAGACGTACGGCCCCTGTCAATCATCGATCTGACTCTACATACAGCGGAGGTGGAGGTCGCTACCTGGACTGTGGACCACGAACACCACCTGCTCCGATCATGAGCTTATCGTTTGGGAAACAGCTGAAGAGCACTACTCTCCTAAGGGAGCAGGTCAGGCGGGCTGGGCAATAACAGATCTCCTGGAAGACCCAGAGCAGAGGTCCAGGGCCGCAGCAATGTGGTCAGGACTCGCAGATTGCAGGAAGGGAGTTTATGAGCGGTTGAACCGCACACCGGACCGGGCGAAATAGACGAAGAAGCCGCGTGGATTGAAAGAACGATAATGGCAGTCCTGAACGAGCATGCGCGGAAACTCCGCGTCACGGCCCGCTCCAAACGTTGGTGGAATCAGGACATCGCCGAGGCTAGAAAAACCCTGGCCCATGCCAAACGACACCTCCGACACCTCCGAAGGGTTGATCCGCTCGGCCATGAGGTAGAGACGGCTGTCGATACAGCTAAGGAAGCCCAAAGACATTTACACAAGCAGATTAGAAGGGCCAAAAGAAGTACCTGGCAGAAGTTCCTTCAAGAAGTCACTGACAAGCAAGTATGGACGGCAATGAGGTACACCAAGCCCACAATCTCATCTACCACATCGACCCTACACGACCTGGCAGGCAACAAAGCAGTGACACTGGAGGAGAAGGAGGTGATGCTACGAAAATCAGCTTTTCCTCCTCCGCCGGCTGTTAGCTTTTCCAACCCCCCACCGCCCACCAGACAGAAAAGCGGCGGCTCAGCCCATTTATCCATCAATGAAGCCATGGTACGGAAAGCACAGAATGCTGGAAAAGCGCCCGGACCCGACCACGTCACCTTCTCTATGCTCAGGATAATCTGAGAATGGGACCCCAAAAGGATCACCCTACTCATTGAAGAAAGACAGAGAGAGAAAGAGAGAGAAGTGGGCGTGGGCGTGGGTGAGTTTTGTGGGAGATTTTGGTTTGGTGGACCGCTATGGCGACTGAGCTGTAGTTAGTGGACAAGTATGGTAACTGTTGCTATTGGGTGACTGGGTAATGAGCTTCATGAATTGTAACGAACTGCGAGACGAGTGAGCAAAATAGACGTGAAGTACTACGGAGCTGAAACCATGTCCTTCAATTCAATTCAATTCAATTCAATTCCTATCATTCCGTTCCTTTAACCTCATCCCCCGCTACACTACACACCAATTCTCTCCACCGTAACCATGCCCGATCCCCTACTCCAAGGTATCCAACACCTCCTTCGCATGTTCCTTCGCCTCCTCACTAACATGCGGATTATGCAGCGCCGCCTTATAACCACCAATCACATGCCCTACAAACCACGCGAAGCAACCATGTCAGCCCAGAGTCCAAACACTTTCCAGTCGTCGGTGATGGTGCAGTGATGGTCCATGTAGGATACATCTCGGCGGAGCGCGAAGACTGGAGAAAGGAAAAGGAGTAGGTAGATGTGTGGCCATGATGATGATTGATGTCTTGGGAAGATCATTGCGGGAAGGGGAAGTAAACTCAAGGGGGATGTATGGGAAGTGTAGAGAGGTGTACGAGTGAAAGATAGCGTACCTTTATTTTTCTTCGCCCCACCCGGCCCAGGAAGGGTGTTGTCCTCGTCAGCAATCGCAGACTCCATTCCGCTCTCTGCAAGGTTGTCTTGAACATTCGATGTAGCGCGGCTGGAAGAAGTCGCAGTCTCGGTTCCGAGGTCCTCGAGGACTTCCTTGGAGTGTTGCTTGGATTCCTTGGAGGTGTGCGGGTTCGAAATGTTGGCTTTGTGGCCGCCGATAACGTTGCCGGGGTTGCGGGTGTCCATTTCGTTTGAAGCGTCGGGTTGAGGAATCAAAGAAGAGTGGGGGTCACAGAGATTTGTAGCTAAGGATGAAGCCGAGGATGAAGAGGAGGAGAAGGGGGAGAAAGAGAAGACGATGCATCCCATGGCTTTTATATCCATCGTTGCGCCGGTTGGCGACCCGGTTTCTCCTGGGAAACGATTCTGCTGGCGCTGCTGCGGCTGCTGCTGATGATGCTGAGGCAGGGCTCTGTGGTACGGAGATGTTGGCTGCGGTGGCGGTGAGGTCATCGATGCTGCTATCATCGAGGTCGTTGTTGCGGAATCGGAAGACTGTGACGTGATGGGGGAGCTCGAGCCATCCGTGCGCAGCAGCGCGCAATGAGGTGAGCCGGCAGGTGATGGGTTGTGACTCGGTGGTTTGCAGCGCATTGAGGCCGGATTTCTTGACTGTGCGAACAGAATCATGAAATCTCAGATGCGCCATGGAAAACAAAGATCGCGATCATGTGGAGCGCGGGAGGCGGAAATCTGACGGATGCAGACATTGTAAATCACTCGCTTATCGATAGCATGGGGATATCATGATCCCAATCATGCATGCTTGCCGTCAGAATTGCGACAACTCAATAGATTCATTGTGATTGAGCCCTCTCCCAGCGGCAAGCAGAGAACATACTCATTACTCCCTTCAACTAGTCTCGGTTGCCCTCTACCTCAGTTGGTCCTCCTGTTCATTCGTGCATTTCCTCACCGCTCAGGCCTCCGAATCCATAACCTGCCATGATATGAACCAGCATGTATCAATCCCATCCCTCCATCCCTGCATAGATTTCGTGGCCCTAGGCTGCTGAAATCTTCATCGAGGCCGGACATCATCCACAAACTGAATCATGATCTAAGCGTTGTATGCGTTGCGCATACAACACATCCTCCCCAACACAACCACACCCGCATCATATCCATGGAATACGCGCTGTATTCCATGGCTACTCAGATCTCCGGAAATCCCACCCTCATTGTGTCATTTCCCGCTGGATCGTCAGGGCCGATGAGAAAACCATTCTGTCGATGGGCGTGAGTCAATCCGGACAGGTAGAGACCGCACTCATGATTGTCTCGATAATCAGCACCAGCAAAAGCTACTCGCCTCTCAGCCATATTCTGCAACGGCGTTTTGCCTACAGCTAACTAGCTCATCTGCGGCGCCACCGTTAGGTCTCCGGTTTCACCTCAATCCATCACCGGTTCCACTGGTACCAGCGTCCAACGCGGTGACGCGACCCCCGGTGGCGATAACGGAAGTAGATTCGTTTATGCAATGCGGGTGCGCTTAAACAGAAGTAAAAGGGAGCAGCTGACGTGAGTATTTTACGCGGTCCGCGGTGTTTGTTAATCATCCGGAGGCGCAGTTGATGCATTCTATGCACCTGGTGTTATTACTGATCTGCGAGTGCAGGCGTTGAGGATGGAAAGCATTGCCACGGAGGGATTTCTTTCCGCTGGATGTGTGTTCGTGAACGGGGTCGGACTTGGAGTCGGGGTGATGAGGGAGTCAGATGGAGGATTTAACACGTCATGTTGGCGGGATGGTGGTGTTCGGCCGGTAAAACTGTGTGCTGCGATGTTATTATCATAATAATCGGTATTATAGCACACCAGAATCTCATCGACCGTTAATGATGATACAAACCATCATGCGATACCACGTCACCGTTATGAGCGGGATCACCGTCTGGGCCGCTTCTTCGCCTGTGAATTGATTTCCCACCCGCTGCCTTCCGCTGGCCATCGTCCATTCAAAAACAAGCTCTCAACACAATTGCCTATCACGGTATTAAATTCTCCTCTCAATGCTGACGTTAATTTCTAGACGTGTCCGCCCTGAGCCTAAGGCAAAGACTGCAGTTTGCCGAATTGCGAAGTTGCTCCGGGTCAGGTCGAACGAAATGACCTTGTAGCTGCAGCTCCTATGATTTTATGGTGTAGGTGAATAGAAGTATATTCGAGCAGATTTGGTTGGACGAAATGAGTGGGAAGCGCGAGTGGATGTTGGGATGACGTCGACGGTCTGGTCCAGACGAGTGATGAGACATGTGTTGGACGTTAGCTACACCATTCGCCAAAGATTAGTGCCCCGATCTCGCAGATAACAGCGTTATCGGATTTAAGATGCTCTTTTTGATCTTGTGGCGTGAGCCACCTCACATATTTCTGGTCCAACGGAAGAGCTCGCGGGCCATTTCACTTGTTTTTTCGCCACGAACACACATTCTCTCACCAATCATGGCCTGCGGCTCTGCACCATTTAGGCCACAGGCCAATGATCCATAATCCCAGATCTCACCCCATGTCGCTCGCAGACGCACGTTCGAAAGGGTGGTTCATCTGAAACATCGGAAAAAAGTATGGCATGCCAATCCAAGGTCTCTGACTCCTAGGGGACGATTTGGGAGCCAACTTGCCAGAAATCCGACTGTTCGGAAATCCGGAAAATCTGACTCGGAGCCAGCAATGGCGCCATTCGAACTGGACTTTTGGGATTTGACTGGGAGCGCCGGATTTGACTACTTCTTTAGCCAAATAGTTGCTTTTGTTTACTATATACAGATCTATATACTATAAGAGGCTTCGGTATAGAATTGCCCGATTCCCCCTTCTAACACTTTGATTCCTCTTCCCTTCCCTCGATCTCACCCGTCGTTGTGTCTGGCCCCACGATTTCCCTTTGCACACCTCAATTCCCCCTCCCACATCTCGATTTCCCGTCCCATGGTCTCGATTTCACTCATCGGTGATGACTCCGAGTCGTATATCTCTATTTCCCTTTCACATCTTAAGAGGTCAGTTCAGTCGGAGCAGGAATAGCTCGGTCTGTCGGAGTAGCTCAGTCAGCGGAGGAGAAGTCCAGTTGCAGGAGAAGCTTGGTCAGGGTAGAGGGGGCAGATCGAGATCGGGGGGGAGCAGGGTGCTGAGTTGCCACTATATAGTCCTCCAAGGCCGCGGATCTCACCACCATGGTTGACGGTGGCGAATATCTCCACTCCATTGAGCCCACAGATCTTACCACCTTGGTTGACGGGTGGTGGTCATGGAAGTTCGGTATCCGAGGGATTAACAGAAGCGAAGAGAGGTGAATGAGAGGCCAGAGGGGACGAGGCCATGTTACTACATATATACAAATAAGTTACCTGGAAGTTACTTATTCAAAAACAAGAGCAGAATCGTCGTAAGGCTGAGAGTCAAAAACAGTCGCATGAAGAATTGGCGGATGGCTGAAAGTCAACTACAGATCGCCGGACGGCTGAAAGTCAAAAACAATCAAAACAGTCAAACACCAGCCGACCAGCTGGGGCCCAGGTTGATTTCACTGCTGGGAGCTGGGACAGTTCGGACCATTTTGTGGTGAAGTCAACGGCGGGTCGACACCGTGGGAGACATATGGTGTGTTGCACTGCAGGAACAGTGATGCTGAATTTTCATTCGCGAGCGTTTATGGCGTATGTTCAGCCTGATGTGGGTGGCAGTGTTGAGGAAGCGAATCAGCAACTTCAAGGCGGCTTGTGGTGTGAACAACTGTGTACGTAACACTGTGTGAGTAAGGAAACATAACCCGATAGACGTCGACGAAAGTTGGCACGGCGATATGTGAAACCAGCGAGACAATATTGGAAACCGTGTGCTGACTGGACTAACAGCACATCATGGTGAGTTGTATCATAATCCTGGATTACCAGCAGGAAGACGGTGGACGTATAACTGGCTTGGAGTTAACTAGGGAGAGATCCTATCGTTTCATAATGAGCGAAATCAGGCGCGGTGAGGAATCTAACATCCGATACGTTCCAACTTCTGTGTCAGAAAGTGGGGGTTCGTGAGATATGTGCCTCACAACGGCAGCTGCAAAGGTTGAAAGAAGAAGGCATCATCCCGAATGTTGATCTTCCCCACGCTACAATGGTTAGAGCATATGTTTAGGATGCGTTGGTCCGGCAGGTTGTCAAGTCCAAGTTACAGTTCAGTAACGTCAGTACATGCTGATGGTTAGACGGACATGTAACATGTTGGCAAACTTGCATAATTCCACTCACTCCAGGCCAGTTGATCGCAGGATATAGATGCAACTCTAGCGGCAACGTCAAGCTATGTTGAAGATTGATCTTTTGGGTGTATTATGGTTTGTATCCACAGGACGTCGTGCCAGTGTAGGCTTGTGCTGTAATGTAGTTCTGCTCAGTAGGATTGCTCGCGCCAATTGTCCGATTCATATTCCTCAAGTCACGTCTTCTACTTCAACCGTTTGGAAGCCTTCGCGGAGCATTGGGTTAATTCTGCTTTAGAATCCCAGTCAACCTCTGAAATGGAACGTCAGAGAACTGAAAGAGCAAAATGGAGCGCTACACACAATGGGCTCAACTGGATACCCTACTGGTAAGGGCGTGACGATGCTGTCTTGTGGCCGCACCACTGAGATCGTGATCCGCATTCCCAATGCCCTCAGCTCATTATCGTGGGGATAGGACAATTGTTGGAGCCTTCTGGCGGACAGCGTATGGTATAGAAAAGAAGAGGGCCGTAGAACGAGCATAGCTAGTGGCTCACGCTCGTACACTGCTTGATCCACGATGAACGTAGCGGTAATGCTCTGATTCGGATTGATGGGATTCTGACGGTATTTGGAGGGGCAGGAGGATGGTAAGTTTTGATAGAGCCGTGGGGACGAGCGTGGACGGATTGATGAGAACAAGGAAAGATAAGGGACGTGGGAAATGAAGATGGTGCTGTCGTCGCCGAGCACAGACGAGTGCGGTCTCGTCTCGTCCTTTACGCTTGCGGACACACCTCTTGCTCACGACTCCTCACCACACTCTGGTCAAAAACTATCACCGGCCAACACGCTTCCCCCTCCATCCAACGCTGGCTCCAGCTTATCCTCTTGCGAGCCGGAAGCAGTCAGACGGCTATCCAACGTACGAAGAAATCCCTCTGATTTTCGCTGATTCTTCGTTCCCCGCTGATGAGAACACCACAGAAGTCACCGGCTCGCCGTGTGACCTCACGAACCATCACAACCTCTCCAACGACCGTCATCCAGCCAGGACACTACCACATATTGGCGGACGCGCCTGTTGCCCGTCATTGTGTTCGACATGACTGAGTTTCCTCTACTCTTGACACCACACACCAATCAAACCTCAAGAAAAATGGGTCCTGGACACACCTGACATTCTCGCTTAAACCTCTTCTCATATTCAGGCAGATACAGCGGCATATTCACGATTCGTATCGATATCCATCCGCCACAATGATCCGGCTGCATTTTGGCATCATACATTATATTAGTACGTTTAGAACGCAGGAATCTACCCTGCAAATGGTGGGAAAAGGCAAGTACGCCGTGTTAATTCACACCCTTAAGGCCGTAGTGGGTGTGCCTGGAAATTGCTATGCGTCTTTTTACTGATCTATCTAAATATTTTCCTACTTTCTGGCTTTGCTCGCTTTTCCGCGGAGTGAATTTGGGAGAACTGAAATCTTGACCGAAGGATGTGTAGTTTTTGCGCCCCACCTTATTGCCTAACACTATCCAAGTCCAGTATTGCTACTCATGAAATTTATACAGTGCTTCCAACAAAAACGACGGTTTCAAACTATTTCACCCCACACAACAATAATCACCAATATTATCAATCATTCCTCCCCAGGATCATCCTTCGAAGCCTCCAACGTAGCACAGAACCACCCATTCAACCATGCGTCAACGCTGGCGGCAATCTCCATCACTATCACTGCCCTGCTACAGCGTACCAGTTAGCCAGAAGGCTATCGTCCCATGTGTGCAACGTGGCGCTCGGCGTCAAAGCATTAATATCGATTGAGAATCCAGATTAGCCGGAGATCATGGAAGGAGATGTAACGTGTTCCAAATTCGTTTGCAACGGGGAGCCGGAGATGGCCCACTGGCCATCCAACAACAAAGAGCTCCATGCGGCACAAAACCATAGTGTAGGAAGCGATCACGGTACGACGTAGAACTCCTCAACGCAGTGAGGAGGCACGATGGAACTGTGGCTGTGCGGCGCACATATGCAAGGTCCTGTGAGGAGATTGATTGATGAGATAAATACCGGTGTACGGATATCTGACATGGAAACACGGGTATGGGGACCGGTAAAGCAGGTACGAAAAGGTACAACGAAATAACGTGGGGCACGCGGTCTTTGAATTATTGGTACTAATGGAACGGAAAAACATCATAAACCTTCACCATGAACAATATTTTGAGACGGTGACCGCGGCTTAGGGTGTTGGTGAGGAAATCGTTGACACCGAGTCTTACCTGGCGTTACTTGATTTTGTCCCGTGCCGCTGTTGGACAGGGCCGATTCATACTACGTTATTCGGATGTTTATTTCAAGCCTCCAGGCGCGTTGTAATACTGTGTTCGGAGTTTTCATCCTCGCCTACGTGAGCTATCCTTCTCCCAATTTCCCCCTCACTTAGTGTTCTTAATACACGTGATGTTAATTAATCCGCTTATTCAACTGATAGAAGACTCGAGACACGTATCAGTGAATGGGAGTACAATGCAGTCGCATCCTTAAGTTCATAGGTCGGAATGACTCGGCGTGCCAACCAACACTTTTTACAACTCATCAAAAATAATAGTGACCGTTGTCAAGTATGTCCGCCTATTGGTCATAGTGAGTTCTCATCATGGCTAATGAAAGCAAGATACAGCAACGCTACAGCAGAACCCGCCAAATATGATTAGCACATGCTCAAATTGGCATATTCTCTATCCACCAATATCCGGATCATATCGACCCACAATCCGTGTACACGTCCATCAACCCCATTCCTGCCGCCGGGAATCTCAACCCCGCACCCAGACTCGCGTGTAAGTAACCTGTCTAGCCCGAAAGGCCATCTCGATGCGAGGACCGCATCAACCGATCCAGCGTCAGAGCCTTCAGACTTCTGTAATCTTACCTCCACTTGCCGCACCATCGCCCCATCGCGCTAATCTTCAACTTCCAGCATCCAGTGTTTCAAACTCAGCTCCCTTTGCGCGCAATCCGCACAGTTGTAGACACGCTGTCTCTCTCTTCGTTCACCGGCTTCACCGTGCATCCTCTTCCACCTTTCGTCGGTTCCAACGACTTCAAGCTGCTGACACACGACATGAGCTTGTCCAGCCCCAATGCTGTACACCTCCCCTGGAAAAGTATTGCAAGTGCGGTGCGGGTACCAGCCAATCAGCCCATTCCCTGCTTTTTTTTGATCGGCACACTTGCGATACTTCTTTCCCTGGGGAGGTGTAGGTTGGGACGTTAGCACGCTTTTAGCTCACGCCATCCAGTCCAATCCTCAACACGTTAACCGGGTCCGCGGAAGGACGAACCGCGTGGGCGTTTGCAACCTCTCCATTCGAGATATCGTCAGAAATCGGACTTTGGCGCCCCGGTGTTTGTTTTATTTAGCCGGATAAGGAGTATGGTGAAGAAAACTGATTATCCAAAAAAGGCCAACTGAAAACCGAAAGCTCTGTATGGTCAAGGAAACAAAATTTGCATGGTACATCAACATATCTTCAGAGTCTACGATGGACTTTTACACAGGCGGGGTCAGCGCGTTAGCCGTCGGAAAAGAGTGATTGGGATGGGGAAGCCGATTGTCATGACGCTAATGAATTAAGTTGCTTTGTCGGCTACCGCGGGAACCGGGGCGTGAGGGGTCGAGACATCGCTACATATCGGTTCGTTAACGTGGACTTGGGGTCTGGGAGATGGTAGCCCAAGATGGTATAATAGGTTCCGATACGATGTCAGGTGAGTCCCTTTCATCCCGTCTCTAATTCATTGTGTCTGAACGGCCCATGATCCTAATCATTCACAGCGGTTAAACGTCTTCTACATTTGTCTACGAAGACTTACTCACCAACGTCCGTATCATTCCCGAGAACCGCCCGCCGGTCGCCTACACCCCGATCGGAAATCTCCCTCAACTCACCGGACCACTATTTCTCTGCCGAGTCAAAGAGATTAAAAACAGCGACGTCACGTCCGTATATCACGCGGCTGCTCATCAGCGCTACTTTGTTAGCGTGCATCTGTGTAGGCTTTGATGCTTGGAGATATCGGGCTATGCTGAACAGAGTTAGTGGAGAGCGTCATGGTGGCTGGGAGGGCGTGTATTTCGGAGACGTGGCGATGGAAAGAGGGGTTGACGCTGGCATTGCGGGTGAGTGGTCATGTCGAGACGTGGTGATGGATTTAATTAATTCGAACAAGCAGGAATTATCGAGGCCCCCGGTAAGGATTATCTTCCTCTTCACCATCGGAAGCAAAAACATGACGCCAACAAACCTGCCTCATGTAGAGTTTACAGATGGATGCGCAACGGGGTTTATGTACAGGCCATGTGTCCTATCGAATTTCGATCATCATGAGTTTACAATATGATATCGGACCCAATGGAACCAGCATGTCCACGTCTGGATCACCTCATATATCCAACAATGTGGAGTATGGAGTCCTCACAATTGTATTAGGAGTACCAGATTATTCCAAACGAAGGGCATATTGCCGCGATACCGGTAACTCGATTCAAGTTGGTTGTTTTATCGCCTCTAAATCCTTTCTCTTTGTCCCGTACAGCTCTAACCCTAGCCTGTTCTCCACCAAGTCTCTCTACTTCCAATCAACCGTCCCGCCCAGAATTCGTGGATGATGGGAGCGCCATATCCATTGCCTCGCGTCGCTGTCACGGTCCACCTTGTATTCGGATCCTCGGCCCCATAACCCTAGGCACCATGTGGGAATACAATCCTGCCTCTGGCTTTGGTGATTATCCTGTAGGAACTCGAAACGTCGAAGGCGGTTGCCTGATACCTACAGGGTCGGTACATAACGTAGGCGCGCAAATTCGCGATACGCTGGGTCTGGGGGTTGGCGCTGTTGGAGTGTAGGAGTACTCGTAGGAATCAGGGGTTGAGGCTCCGTGGTGGATCCAGGTAGCGACGAATCTGATGCTTTGATCATTCAGTAAGAACCAGAGGCTAACGAGGTGGTTACAGGCTCGAATCTGCAGCAAGATCATTCTATTGAGCCGTCAACATGAACATGACTTGAAAGCCAACGATTCATTCGGGTAACTGGCCTTTCAATGGATGCGTCGAGTACATAAGACCGCCAACTGATGCCTACGAGTATGAAAACAGAAGATCAACGATATCAACGGTATCAACGGCGCCTACGATGTACCTACACAGGTACCTACGCATACAGGATGAATAGCCTGGGGTTGGGCCGTACGGCATGCGGACCACCCCGGGCGCTTACCTATATCTTCTGGACTAATCGCCAGCGGATGAAGCCTTCCGTAAT
Source organism: Ascodesmis nigricans (assembly GCA_004786065.1). Classification (NCBI taxonomy): domain Eukaryota; kingdom Fungi; phylum Ascomycota; class Pezizomycetes; order Pezizales; family Ascodesmidaceae; genus Ascodesmis; species Ascodesmis nigricans. Next base: position 50,092 of record ML220151.1, on the reverse strand, counting down.
TCTTGGATATGGGGATCTGGGGGATGAGGATGGAAGCGATGCTGTTAATGGAGGCGATGGATGGGGAAAGCTCCCGCAACCAGTAAGTCCTCAGTTCATGAAATTTCCGAAGATTTCGAGAGTGCCCTGCCAATTGAATGTAACACAGTTGTTTCACCTCGCCTCGCCTCCCCTCCTCCGATCTCCTCTCGCCAGCCCTGTTCCATCGGACGTATCCTATGTCACGCGAAGCGCCTGTCTCGCGTCTCCAGATACCTGTTAAATTAACGTAGGGGTGTAGGATCACAATCCCCGAGCACAGTACTGCACAATTACAATAAAGGACATCCGGTACTGATACTGTATCGCATCATATATATCATCCCATCCAATAATCCCCTCTTACCCATCCCTGTCTCTAAACGCGACAGCCTTGACCCTCTCCACCGATCTCCTAGTCTAGAGTATTTTAAGATCCGACTGCGCGAGTTATACATCAACCACGACTCCATTGACTGACCCCATTGGGGTTGTCATTGATATATAGCCGACGCAGACGCGCGGCGGTGCAAGGCAAGGCAAATAAGGTGTTTTAACGAGTGAGGCTGTGTCTCTGAATATGGGTGTCTGTGACCGATAGAAGCGCGCTTGCCGCTTGCAGCTGTGGGGGGCCTAACGTGTGCTTGTGGTGTTGCGGCAGAGATGTGTCTGATGACATGGTTGGACGGTGTGTGTGTGTGCCAGTGTGGGAGTGTGGGAGATGATGATGATGATGATGATGATGATGATGATGATGATGATGATGATGATGATGATGATGATGATGATGATGATGTGAGTTGGGGTGGTGGGGGAAGGAGATAAGTGGAGAGGGGGCGGCAAAAGGATGCGCATGCGCGTCTAAACTTGATCAAAGTGACTCTAGCGAGTGATCCCTGCATCTCACTGCACGTTTCTTTTCTAGTTCTGAGTTCTGCCCTCGCGTCGAGGATGCCCTTTCTGAGCCGCCTACGGGGGGGCGGTAGGGGAAGACGCTAACCATGGCCATGCTGGGAGGAGCAGGGGCGGCAACTCTGGGAACTGCGAGGCATGGAAAGATGGACAGAGGGTGTGTTTTTCTTTTGCCTGACGTGCTGTGGGTGTGGGTGGATGGATGTGTAGGAGAAGGGTCACGATTCCCTGCTCCGCAACTCCTACGTATGATACACGCACCGCTACACGCCGTCCCAGCAGGCTGTGCAGGGCCAAACGCCTCCCGCCTCATTATTTTGCGCGAAGAGGTTTATTCCATGCATGTATGTATGGTAGAATGGTGGGTGGGTGGAGGATGTATGTGGTAGCTATGCATGTATCGACATATGCCTGGTCGGCGGTTGTGAGAGTAGAGAGAGAAAGAGTGAATGCTCACACACATTTCCACCTGGCGTGCTTCTGCTCACCCACACACACCCGCCCACTCGCTCTCCTCCGCTTCCATCTCGCTCTGTCTGTCCCTTTCGAAAACCACCACCACCCACGCACCTCCCCACTCCCCTCGCCGCCACTCCCTCACTCATCCTCCTCCTCCATCCCCCACATCTCATCCGCTATCCATTCCCCCGTCCGCTATCCCAACCCCTCCCCCCCACAATCCGCCATCACACAGAATCCACCAGCCTTCCTCCTCTCCCCTCCCTCCCCACCAACACCACTCCCTCCCCA